>APFE030270844.1:105703-221057 GCA_000404065.3 Pinus taeda | reverse complement strand
TTTGTATCATCCAAGAATTGTTCATTTGTGTAATGTAAAGGAGGTTACCCCCTCGAAGAGGCTGAATTCTAAGGCGTTGATCTCTCTTTTCTATCTTTTTGTGAGCTGGTTTCATAACAACTAACACCGTAGGATCTGGGGGCTCCAAATCTAATAGTGAAGATCATGCTCGATGAATGACTGGATCTAGAGGGAGAAATAAGTTGTGGCATATAAAAGTTTGAAGTCCAATTTGAGCGCTGAGTTGGCAGATGAATCATTACCAAAACCATTTGAGGAAATACCAAACCATTTGAGGAAGAGGTGGCGTAGTTCGTGAGAGGACAAGTGGACACTTCCTTGCGAGACATTACACAGTGGCGATGACGCAGAGGCACGGAATTCCAAGTGAGCAACAGTAGGTGATCCAAAGGGGCAGAAGAGGAAGTGAACAGTCTTGAGACAGATTAGCTTTAAGCCATGAAGAGACAAAGAAGAGATAGAAGATACAGAGAGTGTGAAGCGAGAGTGGAGCGAAGATAGTGAGAAAGGAAGAAGGAGACAGTGAAGCAAGAAGTAGAAAAACAGAGAGCCAAGCTAACCTACAGAGCTAAGGCAACATCGAGCAGACATAATCAAGCTTTAGAGATTCAAGCAATGCTTGAGAGGATATCTTTTGGGGAACTAAGTACCAAATTGGACTCATCCCATTAAGACTAGTGTGGTTGAGACTTAGTAAGGAATAGTTTGTGCACTGTAGTGGCTTGGGGAACCCAAGAACCACCTTACTAAGCATTATATGTTCAGGAGACTCAAATTGAGATACTTACTATAAAAACTCTTCTTTAAAGACACAATAAAAGAAGGCCACCACTGAGAGATGGACCGGAGACGTAGCCCAGGAGGGTTGGGTGAACTACTTATTAATTTGTTCTATTCTTGTACTTGCTTACTGTGTTTCTCTTACTATTTTCCATTTTCTAGTGTCTGTGTATTTTTCAATCTGATCGATCTGTTGCCTAATATAACATAAACACACACTAGCACGAGTCTGTAATACCTTCATTCATTAATTCATTTATTATTTAACTGAGATGACTCACGAGTGATTTTTAGATCAACTGGTATCAAAGCTAGGCTGTTAAGGTTAGAGAAGCTTGTGTTGTATTTAGCTGTTGAATGCTATCTAGATCAAAGCTCAAACTAGGAGAAGGAGAGTTGGTCGAAACTAATCCTGAAATTGGGAGAGTCTATCCTCGGAAGACAATGTCAGAGGAAGGTTCTATGGGGCCAGACCCTCAATTCATAGATATTTTCCTAGCCATAAAGTCCATGGTAGAGGAAATGTATAGGTACTTTAGAAAACACAAGGATGAAGATTCTTCAAGCTCCAAATAAGACAAAGGCAAAAATGAGTCTCACTTCCATGACCACTCAAAAGGCAAAGGGAAAGAAGAAAGCTTTCTCACACCTCCTAATAGCCCTGAAAATAAAAAGAAGCCATCTTTGATTAAACTAGATGTCAAATTTGATTTACCTATATATGATGGAGAGTTGAATGCAGAAAAGCTGGACATTTGGATTAGACAAATTGATGTTTATTGTAGAGTGCAGAGTATCGATTCAGACAAGAGCAAGATTCAGCTGGCAAGCCTATGCCTTGGAGGCACTGCCTTGGTTTGGTGGGAAGGTAGGACCCAAGCTGACATGAAAAGACATGGTAAGACTATCTCTGTCTAGAGTAAATTTGTTTCTGCAATCAAAAAACAGTTCTATCCATTGGCCTACATGCAACAAGCCATGATGAGCTGGAAAATGCTTCGACAGTTGAAAGGGCAAAGTGTACAAAGATACACTCAAGAATTTAGAAAGAGAGCATTGATTCTAGGAATCTAATTAGACTCACCTGAGACTCTATTGAAGTACATCGGTGGTCTACACAGCGACATGAGGCACACTATCCTCATGTTTAATCCCACTAGTATAAATGAGGTATCTGTACAAGCTACTCATCTAGAAGCTAGAGGAAAGAATGGAAGTCCAGAAGTTGGGGGATCATCCCAACCCATTGCAAGAAAGAATAATGAGAAAAGAAAGAAAAAATGGAAATCAAAGAAGGCTAACACTGCACAGAAGAGCAAGGCTTCATGCACTCACTGTAAAAAGGATAGGCATGATATTGAGCATTGTTGGATTCTGCATCTAGAGCTGAGACCTAAGAAGTTTGAGGGCAAGAAGAAGAGGACTGCTACAACTATTCAGAAAGATTTGGGGTCAGACTCGGGAGATGAAACAACTATTGTAGCCACAGGTATAGGAGGTAAGAATTCTGAAGCATCTACTAGTAATTCTACACAATCTCCTATTGATGAAGAAAATAAGAGAAAAAGACATGAGCTTTTCCATATTCAAGTTATTTCCAAACATCAAAAGATTGATACTTTGTTTGATAGTGGCTCACACGTAAATTTAATTTCTGAAGCAATTGTAAAGAAGTTGGGATTAGTGACTACACCTCACAAGAAACCATACCCATTAGGATGGTTAAATGATAAAGCACAACTATAAGTGACTAGACAATACAAATTCAAGTTTTCTTTTGGGTCAGCATTTGTAGATGAGGTTGAGTTAGACATAATTCCTTTGGATATATGTGGAATTGTTTTAGGAAGTCCTTACTTGTATGAAAGAAAATCTATTTTCTATAGAGATGAGAACAAGTATCTACTTGTTAAAGATGGAATCAAATAATTTGTAAGAGTTCATAAGCTCAAGAATAATTATACTCTCATAAACTCAGGGCAGATGAAAAGAATGATAAATTCATGCAAACAATTCTTACTGATGGTTGTAAAGGAAAAGAAACCTGATAAAACCAATGTATTTGGGGGTTGTAATGCTAAACAACACGCTAATTTAGAAAAGGTTGTTTCATAATATGATATCTTCTTTCAAGAACCTAAAGGTATTCCACCCAAAAATGAAATAGTGCATGATATTATTTTGCAGCAAGATGCCCCATTGCCTAAAATTGGAATGTACAGGTTGTCCGCTTTAGAGAATGCAAAAATCAAGAAACAGGTGCAGGAGTTTCTCGAGAAAGGGTTCATCAGACCTAGCACATCACCATGTGGGTCACCAATCGTTTTGGTGAGAAAGAAAGATGGCTCGTGGAGAATGTACATTGATTACTAAGCATTGAATAAGATAACAATCAAAAATCATTATCCCCTTCCTCGCATCGATGATCTTTTAGATCAATTGAAAGAAGTTGTTTATTTTTCCAATCTAGACTTGCATAGTGGATACCATCAAGTCAGAGTTGCAGAACAAGATGCATGGAACACTGCTCTCAAAACAAAGTAGGGATTGTATGAGTGGTTGGTTATGCCTTTTGGCTTAACTAAAGCTCTTGGTACTTTCATGAGATTAATGAATGATGTACTCAGACCTTTTCTTGATGATTTTGTTATTGTGTATTTGGATGACATTTTGATATTTAGAAAAATGTGGGAAGAACACTTAAAGCATGTTAAGCAGACACTAGATGTTTTGAAAAGAGAAAAACTTTATGTTAAACTCTCAAAATGTGAATTTGGAAAAACATCTTTGAATTATTTGGGACATACAGTAGGGGGTGGTGAATTGAAGATAGATCCCTCTAAGGTGGCAGTCATTGTGAACTGGCCTAAACCCAAATCTGCTATAGAAGTTAGAAGCTTCTTAGGAGTAGCACAATATTGGAGGAAGTTCAATTCTAACTTTTCCTTAATTGCAGCTCCCTTACATGCTTTAACAGGATTGAACAAGGTGTTTCAGTGGGGAGGAAAATATCATAAAGCCTTCGACGCCTTGAAAGAAAATATTAGTACGACACCTGTACTAGCACTACCTAATCTTCAAAGACCATTTGAGATCCAAACAGATGCCAGTGACTATGCCATGGGAGCAGTGTTGACAAAGCACCGTAAACCCATATGTTATCATTCTGAGACATTTAATTCTGCAGTAGTTAACTATCCTACATATGATAAAGAATTGTATGCATTAGTATAGAGTGTGAAAAAGAAAAAACATTACTTAATGGGAAAAGAGGCAGTAATACATATTGATCATCAACCACTTCAATATCTACACTCGCAAACTAAGTTGCAACAATCAAGGCACTATAAATGGATGGGTTTTCTACAACAGTTTCATTTAGTCATCAAATATAAAAAGGGCATACATAACAAAGTTGTAGATATGTTATCTAGACCCATTATATATGCATCTACTATACTTAAGCATAATTCTGTGTTACATGAGAGTTACATTGAACAATACGCTCAAGATATAGACTTTAAAGATGTATATGCAACTTTAAGTCAAGGCAAACAAGTAGAAGAATTGGATTATCATGTAAAGGACCGACTCTTATACCATTGTGGGAAGTTATGCATTCCACAAACTGAAAGAGTAAAGATAATTCGAGAAGCACACACTTCTCTTATATCAAGTCACTTTGGGGTAGGTAAAACAGTTGCACAGCTGCAAATATTTTGTTATTGGCCAAAAATGAACGAGACAATTTCTAGATATGTAAGAGGATGTACTATGTGTGCAAAGAGCAAGCCCAACAATAGAAAACTAAACTTGTGCACTCCATTACCAGTTCCTTCTCATCCTTGGGCAAGTGTTTCCATGGACTTTGTTGGAGGACTGCATAAATCTAGGAAAGGTCATGATTATCCATATGTTGTTATGGATACCTTGTAATAAACAGATTACAGCTAAACAAACTACAAAATTGTTCTTTCAACATGTATGGGTTCATTTTGGATTACCCACTTCCATTGTATCTGATCAAGACACCCGATTTGTGAGGAAGTTTTGGCCAGGTCTGTGGGAACTGATAGACACAAAACTGAAGAAAAGCACAGCTTTCCATCCACAAACTGATGGCCAGACATAAGTATTTAACAGGGCAGTGATCTAATTACTCAGGGGATATTGCAGCAAGCATCCTAAGCTTTGGGATGAACATTTATGTTATGTGCAGCATGCCTACAACATAGAAAAACATTATTCTACACAGAGATCTCCTTTTGAGACCTGTTTTGGTTTCACACCAAGGTCTCCTTTGGATTTTGTCTTTGGTAAAGACACCACAGTTGAGGGACACAATGATGTGGAGAGGGCAACTAGGTTCATTGAACAGATCCAAGAGATCCACCAGGAAGTATAGGAACAGCTGGAAAAGAGCCAAGCCAAATACAAGGCAAGGCATGACAAGCATCAAATGGAGCATAGTTTCCAAGTTGGTGACTAAGTCTGGTTGTATATCAGCAAGGACAAGATGCAAGGTGAAGGTAAAAAGCTAAAGCCTATTAGGTACGGACCCTTCAAGATACTTGAGAAGATTGGTGAGAATTATTTTCACCTTGATCTACCAGCTTACATGCACATCTACTCAGTCATAAATGCAGATTGCTTGAGATTGTTTGAACCTTCACTAATTGAAGATCCTGAAGAGCAGGGTCAATTGCCTTCTATTGATGACCTATTACCTGAATATCTTAATGAATTGTAGGAAGACATAGTTATGGACAGGAAGGTGAGGATGACGCACAGGGGAGATGTTGAGTACCTCATAGTTGGGCTCAAAGATTCAAAGCCGAGCAGTGCAAAGTGGATAGAGATTGGACAAGTGAGACAATTGTACCCTCACTTAGTCGATGTTTTAAAACCAACTTTTGGTGGTCCAAAATATTTTTCAATGGGAAGGTTGTGATCTGAATTGGATCCATGGAAATTATCAAAGTGTTATGACTGTATCAAATCAGAACAGACTTCAAAAAACTTGTCAACAAAGAGCTATCAGGAAGACCTCTGGACAGTGGCAATTTGTAGCCAACAAGGAACGACAAGGACCTCGGTCAAAGCGCACTGACTGAGGCCCATGGACACCACGCAGGACGCAAACTAGCAGTTAGGAAGTCCAGATCTGAAAACGGAGGTCGTTTCTAATGCGCAATTAGCGCTTGGGAAAAACCCCAATTGCGCTTGGGAAAAACCCCTCGAGAAGGAAAATCCCTGAGCGCTCGGTTGCATGGGAAGCCGAGAAACCGTAGGGAGAGCACTAAAGTAAAATATGGTCACCACGCTCCAAAACCAATGGAATATCGGAGGCATGTTGGGCAGTAAGTGGATTTGGCAGGAGAACGAGTGATTCCATACATTGCATGACGTGTGTCCAGTAGATGAGCAAGAAAACTGCCTCCCATCATGGGCTAACGGTTGAGAAAGTCAACTGCGCGATAAGAGCGAACACCATAGGATCTGGGGGTTCCAAATCTGACAATGGAGATTGTACCCAATGAATGACCGGATCTGGAGGGAGAATTAAGTCAAATCTGACAATGGAGATTGTACCCAATGAATGACCGGATCTGAAGGGAGAATTAAGTTGCGGCATATAAAAGTTCTAAAGTCCGATTTGACTACAGAGTTGGCAGATGAATCATTACAAAACGTAACCGAAATACCGAATCGTTGAGGAAGAGTTGGCGCAGTTCGTGAGAGGACAAGTGGCCACTTCCCTGTGAGACATTACACAGTGGTGATGGCGTAAAGGCAGGGAACTCCAAGCGAACAGTAGCAGGAAATCCAAAGGGGCGGAAGAGGAAGCAAACAGTCATGAGCCGTATTGTCTTTAAGCCATGAACAAACAAAGAACGAAGAGAGAGCATGGAGTGAAAGCAAGCGAGCACTGTAAAGGAGAAGGAGACAGTGAGACAGAGAGACAGAATAGAGAATAAGCAAGAAGCAGAAAACAAAGAGTTGAGCTAACTTGCAGAGTAAGGTAGCATCAAGCAGATAGAAGGCTTGAGAGGTTCAAGCAATCCCTGAGAGGATATCTGTTGGGAACTGGGTACCAAATTGGACTCATCCCATTCAAGACCAGTTGAGGTTGAGACTTGGCAAGGAAGAGTCTATGCACTCTAGTGGCTTGGGGAATCCAAGAACCACCCTACTAAGCATCATCTATTTCAGGAGACTCAAATTAAGCTCCTCCTTGTAAAAACTTTGCTTTAAAGACACAATAAGAAAAGGCCACCACTGAAATTTGGACTAGAGACGTAGCCCAGGAGGACTGTGTGAACTCCTTGTTAATTCGTTGTGTTCTTGTGTTTGCTTACTGTGTTTCTCTTACTGTTTTCCATTTTCTAGTGTCTATGTATTTTTCAATCTGATCGATCCGTTGCCTAAGATAGCATAGACACACACCAGCACATGAGTCTATAATACCTTCATTCATTAGCTAATTAACTGAGATCACTCAAGAGTGATTTTCAGATCAAATATCTACGCAAACTCGCATAGAGAAAAAAAATATTTGATCCCTCTTGCCACTTGGTAGATTCAGAGTAAACATGTATCTATGTCAGTCATACTTAGATTTGTACAAACAAAATCGCATAATTAAAGTGGCATGTTTCCAAATCTGCAAGCATTTGTAAATGTAAGACTTAACCATCCATTCATTCTAGTACTTGAACATGTGCCTAGGGGGCACAAATGTCTTCAAATATGAACACCTCACTTTCACCATCTCATTTCCTCAATTCAAAAGAATAAAATTAAGGTTGGTGTTGAGGATTTACATATTTTATTTTGTATGCATGAGTTATGCTTGGTACAAGACAAGGATGCAAAATCAAAGGGTAAAGATTTTTTTGTCAAAAATATTTTTGATGGGGAAACTTAAGTCTCTAATTTAAGGGCTTCTCTTTATTTCATATGTAAAACTTGTTATGGAAATATTGAATTGATTTTGACATACACTTGATGCATATTCATCATTGATTCAAGTATTAATCTCTTAGTCAATTTCAAAGCTTAGTCAATAACTTGAATGACATTTTTTCTTGGATTTCCACTGAAAACAATAAAATCATTCTTACTAACACAAATCCTATTTATTCAAGCCATCTCGAAATTAGTATTAATTATTTTTTATAAAAGGGAGGGAAATAAATTGTTGTTAATTAATAAATTGAAGAAAATATATTTATGTAGGCAACAAAAGCCATGGACATGCCCTAAATTCTTCATTGATTGTTCATAAAATTAGGGAAAAGTAGAGACAGTTAACACAACAATTTTGGACTAAAAGAAGATGAGGGAGTGAAGTTTTCTAGTTCTAACATTTCTCATAGTGTTAATACACTACTTTCCAAATGTCATTTTGAGGGAATCACTTGTTGGGAAGGGGTCCCTTGGGTCAAATTTTGTTAAGTTTTATTAAATATTGTAAAGTCTCTACATTTTAAAGAGTATAGCACGAGTAGCACGGGTCAATAGGAGTGAAACGGGCTTTAGGAAGGTCCAATCCCCTTATTTTGTTAGATTCAATCTGTTTTGAGACCCGCCCATGGTTGGTGGACCATGCTATTGTAATGAAGAATAATATAAAAGAAAATCATATAAGAGTCATAAGATAGCCAAGCTAAGAATGAATAGTGCATGATTTGGGTATGATTTTATCTATTTTCTACTTGGGTGAAGGGGAAGGCTCTTGCAGTTGTGTGCACAAAGACATTGGTAAGTCTGCAGTTGAGTGTGTGAGCCCCTACAGCTATGTGCGCAGGGTTGGAACAAGCTATAATTGAATATTTGAAGCATAATAAAAGGCTTATTTTGAAGAACTACCTGCTCATATGCGTATTACAATTTTGTCTCTAAATTTATTGTATTCTTGATATGTTGAATGCATTTAATCAGGAAAATTACCTAATAGATTCGTGAAGACATAGATATGTTTATTTATATGATGTTATGTATGTTTAGTGCAATCAGCGAAGGACATAAATCTGCTGATTGTTAATTACTGTAAATTCCATATTTCAAGGGTTAGGGTTTGTGAAGGTCAAGATAAAGCCCTAAGTTTGGCATAAACACATCACATAGTCCTCTATATGAAAAAACTTGGTTCTAGCATCCCCCAATACTACCTCAGGTGAGACTACAACTTGTGTTATGTGGGTTGTTGCTGAAAGGGCCAGTAGTGTAGGGTTTTGTTGGTTAGCGCAACTAACTCTAAAACTGGGTCCAAGACCCATCAAGCCAACAAATGCAACCTTGATGAGATAGGTGATGTTGTTTACTCCACCACTGAAACTATATGGGGATACATTGAGGAACAATACCACTAGGTATTAGACAAAGTACAACAGGGCCTGAAGGAATAGTAGGTCCAGATAGGAGTGATCTAGGCGAGCGTGGGACAAGTGAGCGTGGATCAAGCGAGTGTGCCAAAATTTAGTTCCACATAAATCACATCCAAGCTCCGAGTAGTGCAACTGCTAGGGGGATCTCTCCAGTTTGAGACAGTAGAAGACCAGGAGCACGCGCAGTACTGGAAAAATCTAAGTATCAACCTTGAAGCACTACTGATCCAGACCTTACATGAGCTGCATCAAGGAGTTTCAGATGAGCTCCGTATCCAGGAGAAAAGAGATCTATTGATTATCAATGAGGTAAAAAATAACAATCAATAGACTTTTGCAGATAAATCACAGGCCTTGTAGACCCGCGACTAGGTGATGCTGTGAAATCAGCAGCTAGAGGCAGCCCTTACCCAAGTGTGCAGCGAGCTCCCTGAGCTCCAAATTCTAGAAGAGTTGGCCTCAATAGAGAAAATTCACAAGTTGGTTGTTGTAGTGAAGGCCTCCAAGGAGGAAATTGGAAAGGTCCAGTTTGACCTACAATTGCAGATTTTAGAGCATCAACTGAAGTTGCAACCAACCACTCCTTCGGAAGTCAGAGAGCAGCATGAGGCTGCTATTAAAGAAGACATGACCACTCTGGAAGTCGCAGTCAAGGACTGCAGCCAATTCCTTAAGCAGATAATGGAGATGTGGACCTCGTTGTAGGAGGATCCACAGTTGCAAACTATCGAAGCCGATATCTGCGAAAAGCAACTACATTTTGATGAGATCAAGGCAACAGGGTAGACCTTATCACTTATGCAAAGGTTCACCAAACTTTAGGAAGGGAAATTCATCCAGACCCAGATTGATGAGCTACATCAGAAGGCCTCTATTATTTCTTCAATGATGCAGCCATGGGCTGACAAGGCAAGCCAACTATCATAGACAGTCTAGAGAAAGTTAAAAGCTCCTCAACAGACATAAAGAACCATGGGCCTTACAGTCGAAGGTCCAACAACAAAGAAATTTGTTGAGGCAGTTTACCAGGCTGCTACATAGGGAACAACAAATCTTCAAGCATTGAAGATAGAATTCAGCAACCTGCAACTAAAGGTTGAGGCCACACCAGCAGAATGACTCGGGACGAGTCATGACTTTATGTTGGGGGCTTGTTGGGAAGGGGTCCCCTGGGTCAAATTTTGTTAATTTTTGTTAAATATTGTAAAGTATCTGCATTTTGAGGAGCGAAGCGTTAGTAGCGCAAGTTGATAGTAGTCAAAGGGGATTTAGGAAGGTCAAAGCCCCTCAGTTTATTAGAGTCAAGCTGTTTTGAGACCTGCCCATGATTCACGGACCATGGTATTGTAATGAAGAAGAATATAAAAGGAAGTCATAGAAGAGTCATAAGAAAACCAAGCTAAGAAAGAATAGTGCATGATTTGGGTCTGATTTTATCTATTATGTACTTGGGCTAAGGGGAAGGCTCCTGCAACTATGTGCGTGGAGACCTTGGTAAGTCTGCAACTGAGTGCGCAAGCCCCTGCAACCATGCGTGCAGGGTTGGAAGAAGTTGTAATTGAAGATCTAAAGCATAATAAAAGGCTTATTTTGAAGAACTATCTATGCATCTACATATTACTATTTTATCTCTAAATTTACTATATTTTTTTATCTATTGAATGCATTTAATAGAGAAAAGTACCTAATAGATTCATGAAGACATAGATTTGTTTATTTATATGATGTTATGTATGTTTAGTGCAATCGGTGAAGGACACAAATCTGTTAACTATTAATTGTTGTATATTCTGAATTTCAAGGGTTAGGGTTCCCGAAGTTAAGATAAAGCCCTAAGTTTTGTAGAAACACGTCACATAGTCCTTTAGATGAAGAAACCTAGTTCTAGCATCCCCCAATATTGCCTCGAGAGAGACTGCAACCTGCACTACGTGGGTTGTTTTCAAAAGGGTTGATAGTGTAGGGTTTTGTTAGTTGGCATAGCTAACTCTGAACCTGGGTCCAATCCCCCTCAAGTCAAAATCCCTTAGAGTGTTCAAAGTGGGTTGAATTAGCAACAAACATCACCATAAGGATCTCCCTCCTTATACTACATAGTGGATGACCTAAATAGTGAATGAGTACCAAATTGGCCATTTCCATGTCCACCATGTGTGTTTGGCTTTGAATTTTAATATATAGATTTTAATATGTGTTAGGGAGTTGTTATACCAGTCAAACATGTGCTTTTGATCAACACAAGAAAGTGATATCCTTCAATATTGGATATTACAAACAAGTAAATACATTTCACATACTACAAAAGTTACTTTTTAGTTATCATCCATGACTTGGGGATTTAAATTGCATTAAGATACTTGTTTTTCATCCTAAAAAACCAAACATGTATTTATATAGATTTAAACTATAATGAATAATAATTCCTTACTTTATCAATCAAACAAACTCATTAAAAATTATGCAAAAATAGTAACTCTTTATTCTACTAACCAAATCAAATTATTAACAATATTTAATTAATATTAATGATGATCGATGTGTTAATAATAATTAGTTTTTCCTGACTTTTTGGGTAAATTTGAGCTCCCGCATTCTGAAGAACATGAGCCTTCTTCCAAGAGGTTTGTATGCATCAAGGACGAGTTCTTCTCACTATGTGGATCGATCCAATGACTTCTAGAGTAGTTGCATTTCAAGCGAACACTAGCAAGATCAAGAACAAGAGTGGGTCAAAGAAGACAAACCTGCCATATGTGTTACCATTTGTTGTTTAGTTATTGGCTCAAGGGAAATCGGGTGCATCAGATTTAATAAGTTTTATGCAATTTTAATTTCTTTTGAAAACACAAATGGGCAATGGATTCTGTTTGAATTTTTTGATAGTGGGGTCTATCAAAACCTCATCTTGAAGAAGGCATTGACAATAACAATGGTTCCATACCAAATTCACAATCAATGGATAGCATGCATAAGCGATCAAGATCCACGTCCTATTGCATGGTGGTGGGTTCTCTTTTACTAGATCCTAACCCAGGTAAATCTTCGAGCTTGTATTTGGATAGAAGTTGGATTGGATTGGCGGGGTTTAAATCAAATACACTCCAGATCTACATTTCGGGGTTTTTTATGGATACCTACAAGCATCAAGGATTGAAAACATCTTGCATGGTAGAGAGCCCCCTCCTCTCATTAAAAAACCCATATCTATCGCTTAGGACTAGATCCAAATGAGATACAAGTAGAAGGCAGATCACACGACGCAGATTTAGATGTGGAGGACTTGTTTCATATTTCTATCAAAATCATTACTGGAAAATTAATCCTTCTAAGGGTTTGGGGAATGTATCTAGTGACAGATATGAAGTAGAACTCCCAAAATATCACAGGTATTCCCGCTTCATTACAAAGTCCTATTTTTTAAACAAAAGTGTTGTAGGATGTGGTCAATTTGAAAGACTATGGTATTCAAAGGAATTCTGCCATCATCTTGAATTTAAGGCTACAAGGTGGTGCCCTAGGAGCAATATTTCCACCTGGATAATCTTCTTCTGGAAAGGGTTTGACCTCGTTCAAGGATTCATTGAGAGGGAACACTGCCACACGGACAAAAAAATCCCAAATTTGACGATCCCAGGGTCCGTACATTGTAGACAGATGGAGAAATCCCCAGATTTGTCCATAGAATTACTAAAATTAAGTAGTCTTTTCACTAATTTGTGAGAAAAAACTATCATATGTTGATTTAATGGTTTATGGCCCAAATAAGAAGATCTAAATGAGTGGATCTACCTCAATTGGACCAGAGATTGTGACATTTATATGTGTGCAAAAGGTTTTGTTGTGGTTCAGTTTGATAACTAGAAAGACTTTGATTATTTCATAAATTAAGGACCATGGTTTTGGGGAAGTTCATGTCTCTTTGTAACCCCATGGTTTCCTGGTTTTTATGCTAACTCAATGGTGGTTACAAACCTGTCGGTTTGGGTAAGGCTACATAATCTTTTGCTACCCTTTTGGCATCACCAGGTCCTAGAAGTCATTGGGAACTCTTTGGGAAGGTTCCTAAAGATGGATCCAGAAAGAATGGAAAAAGTTATCTTCACTTTTGCACGCATATGTGTGGATAGGGATTTAAGAAAAGGCCTTCTTGATCGTATTCTCCTGACACGTCAAGATTTCAAATGGACACGATGGTTATATTTTGAAAATACCGCCTTTAGATGTCAGATTTTCCATCAAACAGGGAACTTGCAAAACACATGCAAACAAGCAAAGAAAAGGACAAAGAAAATATCGCAAAAGAAAAAAGGATGGAAATTCCTAGACCCTCCTTCTTCAGATGATGAGGATGAAGAAATGGATGAGACCTAGCTATTGGAAAATCAATGATATTATAATAGGGTTTGATTATTCTCCTTTCTTAATAATTACTTGTGAGTGTGTTGGCTTCTTTTACTTCTTTATTATCTTATATTTCATCAAGAAAGTATACATACATGAATATGACAAAACAAGAGACACAAGATATAGGCACACGCCAAGGAAAAACCCCCCTCAAGGGGAAAACCCAGTCAAGATAATTCTTGCTTTCAATAGTATTCTTTGAGACTCTTCACCTTAGACCAAGACCATACTTTCCCTCCACACCATATCAGCCTCCAAGATCTTCGTCCCCTTCCAGCAACTTCAACAAGTAGTAGTTTCTAACAACATGCAGCTTCCACCAACAACAAACCCTAGGAGACTTTGATCTCGCAAACCAGACCATGAAACAGAGAGAGAGAGACACCAAAAGTTTGATTTTCTTCTTCTCTAGAGATTCCTCAAACTCGCACTCCTTTTCTCCTTCCAGTAGTAGACTTTTCACTTCCCCACTCTTCTAGAGATATTGAATTCCTTGAGAGAGTGAATGCTCCAAATGACTTTGACCTCATTCAATATATAGGCTTCTTGTGAGTTGAATGGAGGTCTTTAGACCGACTTGATCTTTCTTAGGCCGACATGATGTGGAGGGCACATAATTCATATTTGACTTGATACAAAACCTTTTTACATGACTTGAAAGCCCAAGAAGGGTCCCTTCAAATGTACAATGGCTCTATAAACTCAATATTAATCCTACGAGTCCACAATGGGGACTTTGACTAATATAATGATGACCCAAGCATGAAACCCATGCCTTAATAAGTCATTGATATAATAATAAAAATTCTTTATTTATTCTTTCGAGAAGTACATTACATAATGACTCAAGTATATTATTGAAGACTGAACATAGTTACTTTTTCTAAAACTCCCTCTTAACTAGGGAGGTATTCATAATGTAAAAATACAATGGAAGATCTCAAACTATATGAAAACATGAATAACCTTTAGGCACCACAATACCATGGACTAGATTCCTGACCAGGGAAATCTATCCAACCAGTCACTCAACAATTTAGGCACCACAATGCCATTTCCAAGAATCTCGAGATTCAGAATGCATAAATGCTTTGAGGGATTGTGGACTGCTAAATTCTTCAAGACCATAGCGTTGAGGTCTCAGATGGAGTTACTACCTTATCTGATCAGCCTTTGGGATGTAGATCGAGAGATCTTCATCATAAAAGGGAAAGAACTAGAACTTGAGGAGATGTACAGCGAATTGTACATTCTATGCTACTATTATATATTAATAAGGGGTTTCGGAACAGCGAGTGAACTAGGTTTTGGCATCCCATCCTCGAGCTTCCATTTCTTCCGTTAAGGGAGATTGGGGAAAGGATGGAATAGGAAGACGTGTTTCCATCTATTTCATCATAGGATTATCCCGCCGAGGAGAAGCAGTTCAACTCTTTGGATCTCGCTAGGGAGGTGAGAGTACCAAGAGTCTAGTCCATAGATACTGTCCTGGTGCTGAGATAACCAATAGAGGTAAGGTGAAGATAACAAAATCACCAAAAACCTCATCTTGAGATCAAATTTTTTCACCATGGTGCGTGTATCCGGAACACAAGCATTGCATGAGGCTTAAAGTCTCAGTTTCATTATGCTATCACATGTTTGACCCCCACCGTCTTCAACTGGTGTGGAGGCCTTTTGGTAAACATGAAGCAACAATTGACCAGGGGTAAGCATGGAAACCTGAAGCAATTCGGGTTCAGATATATACTGTTGACCTTTGTTTTGGAGCGAGTGCCCCTCTTTTGGTATCAGTGGGTAGAAGTACCACATCCTACCCCCTAAGATTTGAGACTCATGAGATGGAACCGGCTCATGCCTCGAGGAGGAGCGATTCAACATATGCATTATCCACCATAGTTCTTTGCTTGGCTTGAATTCCAACTACTCATGGTAGATGACTATGCTTATGCTGGCACAGATTTCAGGTGGGACCTAGATCTACCTCTGCCACCAGGAAAATAGTGGACCTATGTAGGTAAAAACTTGTTTTTTTTAATTTTTTCAAGTTTTATGATTTTTATAAAAGTGTAAACTAAGACTCAATTTATGATAAAATGTGTAGATGTGGGACCAGAGAGACTACGAGGCATGTCACCAATAGCACAACGAGTTGCTCATATAATAGTGGGTGAGAACTACAAGGAAGGGGTTGACCCCTTAGCTGAGATGGAGCGTAATATGGAGGTAATAACACGAGGGGTTCCAGATTATGTCGCTATTGATGATGTTCCATTGTGTTGGCAGAGGCACACTGTGGGAGTCTCTGTGAGATTGTGTCGGCTGCTAGGATGAGTGATTGGGTTGGTCTTGTGCTATCATGAGCATCATGTAGTTTGATAGTTTATCTAGGTCTTTTACACATTTTGCAGGCTTTGAAAGCCAAGTGCCTCAAAACACTCTATTTTTTGACATTTTGAGGTAAAAACCTCCAGCAGACACGATATATCTATATATATATATTATATATATATATATATATATATATATATATATATATTTATATATATATATTATATATATATATATATGCATGTTTTATTTCTACTTATGTGTTCATAACATGATTCAATTTTATAAATGATGCAAATGTCTATCAAGAACAAGATTTTATAATGCACTGGTTAATGTATTTAAATTACATGGAATATGTTGATATGTAATGCAATCAAAATTTCTTTCCAACAATCTAACATGTAGATACATACACAATATATGTGGATTTCTTATTGAGTAATGATTATTTAATTGTAACACAACGAGTTGTGAATCCAACTTGACAATTAAAGCCCTAATGCCAAGAGCAACTGCTTCTAACAAGAGTTCAATAAATGCACTATATTTAGCAATATTATTGGTTGTTCAACCAAGTCAAATACCTTGTAAGTTAATCAACTCGCTATTAGGGTCATAGAGTACCCATGCTGTGAAAGAGAGGTTATGTGTGCTATGACAAGCACCATCAACAAAACCAATGTAATGACCTGATGACATCTACAAACCGAGTGGAACACATGATAAGAAAAAAAAAACATGTCTGCAAAGCAAACAAACACACCAAAAATCCGTAAACACACACTAATGAATTACCATACTATTTACAAAAGTTATCATACAAATTTCACGCATAATACTTTTTGAGATACAACCCATTACGGGGTTGTGACAATTCATTTCCCTCATAATCACATAGCTCATAGGCACCTTTCTGTAAGACACATTTGATGATGTAGGGCCCATGCCACATGGGTTTGAACTTGTCTGCCCCTAATTTATCGTTGGCTTGATCGTAAAGAAGGACCAAGTCGCCTTTAGCAAAAGTACAAGGAGAAATGGTTTGGTCAAAATGAGATTTTACTCTCTTCATTTGAGCTTCGATGACCATCGCAAAAATGCGACAAGTCTCACCAAGTCTCTCAAGATATAGTAGCCACTCCTCTTCAGGCAAGGTATTTGAAAGAAGATTGATAGCTAGCTTAAGCGAAGGGATTTCACATTTGATTGGAAGAGTTGCCTCTAAACCGTACATTAGCTGGAACAGAGTGAATCCAGTGGCCATCTTAGCAGAAGTTTTGTAAGCCCAAAGAGCTAAGAATATCATTAAATTCTAATCCTTTCTATGCTTCCCAATGGTACATTGAAGCATAGTAATCAAAACCTTATTGACTGTTTCAACCTGTCCATTGGTGTGTGGATATAAGGAGTTGAGTTATCATGTCGAACGCCCAACTAAGTAGTTAGATCTGCCATCATGTGCTGATGAAAAGGTGATCCATGATTAGTCATGATAGCTTGAGGGACACCAAAATGTGCTATGACGTGGTTAAAAAGGAACTGAGTAGCAGTAATGCCATCAACATTGTATGTAGGCATCACCTTGGCCATTTCGTAAAATAGTCGATGGCGACGATGTTATAACAATGCCTCCTGGCCAAGTGACGGTTACATGTCATGAAATCAATTCCTCATTTGGAAAATGGGCCAATAGTAATTACTGGGTGTGGGGGTACAGGTGCGGCACACTACTTGCATTTGAAAATATGGTGTTCATGGCATTTTTGGATAGCTAGAATGCAGTCTTTGAAGATAGAAGGCCAGAAATAACTGATGCAGAGGATTTTCTGAGCAGTGGCATATCAAGACATATGACCCCACAGGTACCAGAGTGGCAATCATTTAAGATATGCTCATCCTCTTCAAGGGTGAGACATCTGCGAAGGATAGAGTCCACACCGACCTGATACAATGTATCACCGATGATCCGATAGGTTTGGGACTGATGTTGAATGTGATGTCAGTCAGATTGAGACAACTCATTGAAAAGTTTGGGTTTGGAGATAAATAATAATGTCTCCATACCATGGGTCAAGAATGTTGATTATATTTTCATCAGGTATTTGCTCTGTAAAACAGTTGGAGTGCTTGCAGACGAAAGAGCACAGATTAACTCAGCAAAGACGAGCGATCTTTTATTTGGCGGCAGTAAATTCCAAATCAAACTCCTACAGGATCATGATCCATTTGGAGTATTTGCCTCCAAGTAATTGGTGAGTCAGTATATATGTCATGGGGTTGCAATCATAAATCACGATGGTTTTCTGTAAAATGATATAGTCTCAAAATCTTTGGGCAGCATGAACTGTTGCCAAAGCAAGCTTCTCGACATGAACATATTGAGGCTCATTATCAATAAGATTCTAGCTTAGATAATAAACCATGTGCTCATTGTCATCATCGTTGTCTTGAACTAACACCATAGCAATAGTGGTATTAGTTGCAGCCAAATATAGGAAATAATCGTGGTAGTAATCGGGGGGATGTAGTAAAGAAGCACTAATTAATGCTTTCTTTAAAGCATCGAAGGATTCTTGGGCAACTTCATCCCAAATAAAAGGGATCCCCTTCTTAAGTAAGTGAGTAAAACCCTTGGCAAGTTTGGCATAATTAGGGACAAATCGATGGAGAAAATTAGCTTTTCCATGCAAGCTCTGCAATTGCATCAATGATGAAGGAGGGGGTAGATTGACTATGGCCTTAACTATTAAAGGATCAATTATGATACCTTCACAAGACACCACAAAACCTAAGAGTCGGCCAAACTCGACATAAGACACACACTTGTGTGTATTGAGATGGATATTTTAATCCTGACATCGTAAAAATATTGCTCTCAAGTCATCCATATGGTCACAACATTTAGCCGAATGAGTTGGTAAGTCGTCGAGGTATGGCTAAACAATTTGTCGAATGTCATGAAATGCATAAGAAATTTCTTGTTGAAAGGTAGTGCCAGCATTATTCAAACTTAAATGAAGATTTTTGTAAGAGAAAGTAACCCAAGGATAGATAAAGGTTGTTTTATGCTAATCGGCGGGTGAAATGTTAATCTGGTTATAGCCAGAAAAACCATCCATGAATGAAAAAATCTCACTCCCAGAACATCTGTCGATGATTTGGTTGACAAAGGGAGTAGGATAATTGTCCTTAGGACACGCGTGATTGATATCGCTATAATCAACAAAAACACATATTGTCCCTTGTTTTTTGGCAACAAG
This sequence comes from Pinus taeda, assembly GCA_000404065.3. NCBI lineage: Eukaryota > Viridiplantae > Streptophyta > Pinopsida > Pinales > Pinaceae > Pinus > Pinus taeda. Next base: position 201,868 of record APFE030270844.1, on the reverse strand, counting down.
GATGATATTAGAGACCCAATCCGTCAACGGAATAGGATAAATGAAACTTTCTTTCAAAATATTCTCTACTTCTACTTTGATAGCAAGAGCCTTTCAAGGATGCACATGGTGAAGTCGTTGCCAAATAGGCTTAGCACCAGGATAAATCAAAATATCATGCACCACTATGGCTGGATCAATACCAGGCATTTCCTCGTATGACCAAGCGAAAATGTCTCAAAATTCTTTAAAAAGCTGAGTATAAATCATGACCTCATCTGGAGAATAGGAAACCCCAATATGAATTTTCTTGACAATTTCGGGTTTAACAAAAATGTCAAGAGGCATTGTAGCAGTGATGTTTCCCATATTACCCTCTGACAAGAATTCATGTACCAGGAGAGTTGTCCGAAGTGGAGGTGTAGGAAAATGAGAAACAGATGCTTCAAAACAAGAAGGCATCTCATCGAGGCTAGGAAGAAAAGAAGAACGATGATGTATATTGTTCCATGGAATTTCAACTAGAGACATGACCTCAACGTTATTCTCATCAGTGGGGAATGTCTCGTTCAAAGGATCCGAAGAATCCCAAGAACCAATCCATGGACATGGCATGTAAGTTTCCAGGCTCATACTGAAGACAGTATGACTTTCTGAAATAGCCATCGAAGCTAAGACAATTTCTTGATAATTTATCTCCAATGGACTTAAAGGCATAACATCACCAAATGAGTCAACTTGATCGTCAGTAGGGATAATCCAAGGATTCGTAGCATCTCAGATCATATTGACCAAATGAACATTTAAAGGTGGGAGAGAAAAAGTACCCATTAAAGTAGAGTCTTTGAAGAGACCTACTCCCACACTCTCGTAAGGAATCTCAGTATTTCCCACGTAAGAAATGTTACCATTGGATGAACTATAAGAAAAGAAAGATAGTTGATAAATCATGACAATTTTTCCTTCATGAGGAAACTGAAGTAAGAGGAACAAAGAAGACACAACACAAAACATGGCGTGAGTCCAGCTTCGCCCAAATATTGGCATCTACAAATTCCACTTCTAGTTCAATAGTCTTTCCTTCTAATGTAATCGGAAACTTCGTGAGAATACCGTATGGTTGTGAACCTCTGCCATCAAATGCTTCCAGGGTGTTCAAAGATTGGTTAAGAGGAGGAGAGCCAATGGCTTGCCAACACATAACTGACATGATGCAAGTAGAGGCACCTTCATCAACAATCATTTGATGAATCATATTTCCTTTGATAAAGACCTAGATGAGAAATGCAATCTGATGAGAAAGATGAGGTACATGATTCTCTAGATCGAAAGTAATCAAACTCAAATCAGAAGGATCGATAGCACCTATAGAAGACAACAGTGACTTCCACTGCGTTTGACAGGATTGAAGAACCTCCAAGGCATACATTTTCGAAGGTGCTTGAGCTAAACCCTTAAAAATATTGTAATGTTGTGTAGTTGTAGCATTCGGATTAAAATATGACTTCTGAAGAACACCTTTGGGAGGTGACCAAATGACAGACTCACTATTAGGGCGCTCGATATGGAGCAAATTAGAACTAGACAGAGTAGAAGTAGGAGTATTAGTGGCTTCTTTCTCTATCATCTGCTTAGAGGTGGCTTGATAGTCCTTAGTTTGAGTAGCGATCGAGATAGGTGATGAACCTTACATCATGAACACTTGGGAACCTAAGGAAGCAGAAGACTAAGGTTGGTCTACCAAATCGGTCTATTGTGATGGAAAGGGTTCTTTTAATATAGTCGGAGTCCCTTTTAGCAAGTGACTAACTTTATATCATTGGGGACAATCCTTAGTGTAATGATCCTCCTCACAGATGAGGCAAGGATATTTCAAATTTCTTTGAGAAGCTTCATCAACAGAATATTTAGGAGGGTCCTGTTTTGGGGCATCGACTTTGGTTTTACCTTTGCCTTTATTTTTACCTTTATAGGTATTATCTACTGGGGTAAAATGGATAGCATGTACCTCAAAGTTTTTACCAGGACCAGATCAATTTTTGGAGGGATTATTGGAACCAGTGTTCGAGACAAATTTCTGCTTTGAAGAAGTTTTTGCAAGAGTCTAAGACACAGAACCAATCACATCGTCAACAAGTGGCGTATTTGGGGACTTCGATGGTGTCAGAGCATTAGGTAACATCTCGTACAATGTGCCATATTGCGAATAAACCAAGTCTAAATAGTGGGCACGGGTGATAGCTTGCTCTTCAGTAACACATCCATCCATGGCTATGTCCTTAGCAATTTTGCTAATGAATGATTTTGTGAACCATTCTGTCAACAACTCATCAATAATCTCAAACTTGATGAGGCGACGCCGATGTCTCCATTCATGGATATGATCAGAAATGTGGGTCTTGGTGTCTTTCTTAAGGGACGTAAGAAAACGAGTGCCAGTTTCCTAGCGAACTGGCAGTTGGAAATGAGTGAGGAAAGCTATAGCGAGAGAGTTGAAGTCATTGTAGGTACCTCGAGGCAATTTGATGTACCATTTTGCGGAAGCACCTGTGAGAGTTCTTTGAAAGAGTCAAAGATGGATAGAATCATCGACATACGAATTAGAGGAGCACTAGAGGTGATATGTCATCACGTGGGCTTGTGGATCCTCCTTCGCTTTTCCCTTGAATTTGGGGCAATCACTTGGAATTTTCATCGGAACTAGAGGCCAGTAAGGTGAATGAAGAATGGGATCATTCATGAGCCTCGAGACATTGGGCAGCTCCAACATAGCCAAGAAAGGTAATTGTGTATTAAACGGCATATAGGGCCTTTGAGGAGACCCAGATTACAAAGTTCTTCCTTGTTGGTAAGGATTTTTCCCCCATAGTGGAGGATTTTGTCCATATGAAATCTTGCTTTGTCCCCACTAAGGGTTACCTTGCCCGAATCTAGGATTCAGTCCTAGGTAGGTTTGATATTTCCATTCCATAGGCCATTGATGAGAATTGTACGTGGCATACAGATTATAAGGTTGTTGAACCTGTTGACCATGGACATAAGGAGATTGACCTTGGTGATGCAGGGGTTGACCTTGACCTTGCAAAGGCTGACCTTGCTAATATGCATATAAATCTTGCTGCTACCAAGGTTGACCTTGTTGTTGCAAAGCTGACTTTTCTGTTGTAAAGGCTGACCTTGTTGCTGCAACGGTTGGCCTTGTGAGGAAAAAGGTTGGGAGGACTGTTGAACAAACTGAGTCTGAGACTACAAAGGTTGTTGTGACTATAGAAAAGGTTACCCCTACTACTGTAGCAATTTTCCTTGCTGCTACAATGCTTTCCCTTGTTGCTGCAAAGATTTGCCTTGTTGGTGCAAAGGTTTCCCTTATTGTTGCGAAGGTTTCCCTTGTTGCTATAAAGGTTTCCCTTGCTGCTGCAAAGTTTGTCACTATTGCTGCAAGGGTAGCTGGACAGTTCCTAGGGTTATACCCTGAGGGTATTGATAGTTCCTGAATTGGATTTGTCCATATCCACTAGGAATAGCAGATTGACCAAGTTGAACATAAGGTCCATCTTAAGGAATGTAAGGCGAATCAACCAAAGCTTGTGAACCATATGGGACATAAGCCTATTGGAATGGGACCTGAGCCATATATGGCTGCTGGTATTGGACGTTACCTGACTTAGACGGACCATCAGGGTTAGGAATAGTGCCATAAAAAGGTTGATTCATTCCAATCATGTGAGTTTGTAATCCACCCACACTAGTTTTCCCTGACATGAGAGGAATATTCAAATCTTGCCCCCCAGACGGTGGCATAGTCTCTCCACTCGATTGAGGGATAGAAGAACTTATCGAGACCTGACCTAAGACAGTCGGTTGAACCAGAAGACTTGGTTGAAATGATGAACAGGTTGAGATGGAATGGTAGGTTGAACTGGAACTGAAGTGACTACAGTTTGTACAATCGGTCGAGAGGTCGTGTTCATAATGAACGGACCTAAGGTAGGCATAGCATTAGAATATTAGATGGGGCTCTGATACAATGATGAGGCACTAGGAGTGCTTGAAACTAAATAAGCTAAAGTGGTATATCCATGTGGCAACATGGGTCCATTAGTCTCAAGATAGGAGAGATACATGACTCTTCCTATATAAGGAAATCCTTCTGGAGGGAACTCATATCCCTACTCATCATATACATGAGGAGTATGGGTAGTAGAAACTTCTAAATGACCCGGAGAGGATACTGGGATCTCGCCTTCTGACTCCATAGATGGAAACAATTGGTGATGAGGAACCTGAGATGTACGAGGAGATAACAACAAATGAATAGCAAGTCAATTATACAAACTGTAAGGACACTGAGGAGATATCACAACAGGATTAAACGATGGCTTCGGTGGATAGAAAACCATCCCTTGTGGACTTTCAAGAGTCTGTGGACTCTCGGGGGTCTGGAAAGGATTATCAGAGGAATCCGGATGTGATTCTTGAGGTGACCAGGAATCTGATGGAGGCGGACTAGAAGACCAAGGCTGGATAATCAAAACAATCCCAAGTTCAATACCTTGATCCTCAAGTGACTTAGGAAGTTCTAGATGAAATCCTTGGGAGGGCCCTTTAGTATCAGACAGTGAAGGGGAACTATGAGATGGACTCAATGGTTTAGCCATGATGGCTTCCCCTCAACAGCAAAAATGAAAAGGAAAAAAATCGTTTAGGGCTTTAACAATCTTGAAATTAACAGGAAATTATTTAATTTGGTCTAAGAAGAAACTACTTGGTATCGACATGTTTATTCTCCAATCATCGCATCTTTCAGGAGTAAAATAGTGCTCATAGCTACTGCAACTAGAATACCTACGATATCATCGTGACTGTCAGGGTCAAATCTGCGATGGTCGAGGAAAACAAAAATAAATCCAAAATCTTCAAAAACAGCTCAAGTTAACAATCTTCAGGCATTTACCAAACAATGACACTGACTACAAACAAGCAATTAAGTCTAAAAATCAATGGTTGATCAAACTCATCAAAAGACAAGATGAAGGAAGGGAAGGAAAGGGTCATAGGCTCCCAAGTGGAGTCACCATTTTATTGACAAGGTTAATCCTCTTTGTAGACAGCGACAATCATTCTAGCCCAATGAGCGGGTCTAGCAACTAAAATGACAATCCACTAGACATCTTCTTAGATTATAATTGAAAAGTAGAACAAGGGAGATGGCCTACCTTGCTCTGATGCTAATCTGATTTCCTTTATTGAGATCCTCGAACATCTTGTGTCACAAACTTGTTCCTACTTCTTTCAGCACTTATGTGCTGCCACAAGTGATCAAGAGACAACAAAGCATGCCAAAACCAATAGCAAATCCAATAATAACCTACTTAGTTGATCAAGGAATGCCAAGCCAATACATACATGAACATATATATTTTGGGAAGGTGAACCAACAGTTGTATTATTATTTAAAAAATAAAGGGAAGCTTACAACCATAGCCTTGATGTTGAAAGGCTCTCCTTGAGTGGTAATCCAAGTCCAAGCCAAGAAACTCTCCAAACACTCCTTCTCCAAGTCTAATGAATAACCTCTAAGCTCAAGCTCAACATAGGGGTGCAAATGGATATAGATCAACCATTTGATAATGGGAGAGGAGGAATTTATAGGTTGGGAGAGGGAGTTATGACTCCTCCAAAGATAGTATTAAGCCCACACGGAGAGGAGGAATTTATAGGTTGGGAGAGGGAGTTATGACTCCTCCAAAGATAGTATTAAGCCCACATACCAAGCAGGTAGCTCATAGGGATGATACCAAGAGGTCAAATTAAGAGGATTCGACCTCATCTATGTGAAACCACCTCCAAATCGTCACTCTGGAAGCTTCTAGGTCACGAAGCTTCTCATCCTCTTTGGGAAAACTTCCTTTTTGAGACCATCGTGAGTATGAAAGGGAACATATCTATGCCATCATTGGATTAACACAGTGCAACAAGAAATCATCGTGGTTTTGAGCTTCATAAGGGCGATTACCCTCATTTTAGGGTTTCAAGAGCCATTTCTTCAGGGAAACCTCCATATATTTTCCAAGCAAAGTTAAAGGAGGGATCTAAGCTATATACATGGATGAGTATACTGTATAATGATCATGTTTTGAGCACTTCAAGGTATGTCATAAGGAAGTGCAAGAGGCGTGACAAAATATTTTGTAACACCCTGGGTATTGTCTCATTTCTCAACAAACATGTAGCTGGATGCATAAACTAATCAATAAAGTCTTTGAAGTAGTATTTTTTCTGAATTTCTTCTTGGTATGGAAGTCAAAAATATGACTGAGTGTGGCTCTCCTTGTTCATACATATTTTTTATTGCAAATGGGAATTTGTCTGCTTGAAAAAATAAAAACATATACACAAGAATAGAGGCATATCTTAACATTCCTTCAATTGGAAGCTTAAGGAATTGTTAATGAATGGTATCACCAAGGAACTGGGTGAAATTGAAAATTATTGAGGGTTTTTCTTGAGTGGAGAAAATGCACAAAAAAGCTAAAATGGTCTCATCTACCCATTCATCTTAATAATACCCTAGTAAACATGAGAGCATAGAAATAATTTGCTTAGCTTGCTTGGGAAAATAGAGGAGGGATAAAGTGGATTCTTTTTTGGGAGCTGGGCATATTCAGGTAGGAAGATTTCGAAAATCTTGGATCTCTAAGAAGAGGTTAATTTCTAATATAGTTCATTCAGGGCTTCCACTAAGAAAGGAATAGTGGAATCATTCTAAGGGATCTGCAATATCTGGTTAATTGAAAAAGAGGTAATTGTGAATAGAATTTCACCATTGTGGGCCACAATGGCTCTCTGGTCTGGTTAGTAGAAATATTGGAATTTAAGGACAAATTTAGGGAATGATGGGTTTGGGGAAACATGTAGAGGGGTAAATTGGATTCCTAGAGGCCAGTTTCATCCCTCTGGTCAAGGAAGATGTCTTTGAGCCAACTCTGTAATAACACATATTTCATTACAGTTGGCATTAAATAGTGGATGTAGAATTTCAACATAACCAAAAAATTAATTCTAGTAATGTTCTTATAATAAAGTTTTTCCAATTTTAATGAAATATGTGTTTAATCCAAAAAAATTGAATTCACACTTTGGCTATGAGATTTTATAATCTCTGTCTGCCAAGGGGATGTGATCAAGGTCAATTGATGGGGGAACCATTAGATTTTCAGTATTCACATTGGTTTTCCGCTTGGGAGCCATATTGGGAATTTGAAGGAATTTGGGAACATTTATGAGTTATGTAATTTACCTGGGAAAGTTTTTACCTGTAGGTTGACGATGTTAGGAAACTAGTGCTACAACGTCCTAGTTTCTTACTTAGGGTTTGGGCAATTTATATTTATGAACTGAAATCAAGATTAAGAAAAATAATGTTCATAGGATCAGATTGAGCAAAGGTGGAACATGAATGGACAAGAATGGACAAGAGTTGTTTTATGCTTATGGAATAGTCCATTGAAGGTGTGCCATCATTTGTGGGTGTAAATAGTAATTTAGAAGGGGATTAAATGCTTAACAAGTAGGGGAATTGGTCGGGCAAGTGTCAGGGAAGGATTAGCAGTGTAGGCGCAAGGAGCCATTGGCGAGAAGAAGCGGATTAGGTTGTTTTTGTAGGGGGGGAGGGTGGTATGCAGTATTGAGAGGGGGGTGTGAAATAATGTTGGAATGACATGTAAGGTGGGGTCAGGGAAATGAAACCACCTTTTCGGACCCCCCCTTTGTCGATAAAGGTAGGAAGGGCGGGGGGTCGAAAGGCATTACAAACCATTCATCATCATTCTCAATTGACACATCGCTTGGCTCAGGCCCACCCTTTGTCCACTACACAACAAACAATTTGTCATTTTGCACCTTTTTATTTATAAGCACCAAACTTAGGCCCAAACTCATATGGCTTTAAAACCTTAAAAATACCATTTTAATTCCTTTTTCTCTTAACTTTTCAAAGCAAATCCTGTCTTCTACCAACCAAGGGCGCATTTAAATGCGCAAACCCTTCTTATTTTCATTCGAAAGGGAGATTTATCCTAATCTAAGTTCTAACCTACAACTGAAATTATTGATCTAGCTTAAACAATTGGATCAATTTCTTCAGCTATCTACCTTCTTTTAACCAAGTTTAAATAGTTTGGTCAAATTATTCTCTATTCTCACAACAGAAATTCAAATGTGTTTGACCATGATTATACTGTATGTTTCAAACAAAGATTAGTGCTTGTGCCATTTCAAACAAGCTGCACACAACCCCTAATTTATTTATAAAATATAAAATAAAAACTATTTTTGTCCTAGTGGCAGTTGAATTTGCATTACTTTCACCTTTTTTCTTTTCATGGGGTTCTTTTCATCTTTTTTTATTCTTTTATTCTTTTATATACCCTCTTTTCATTTTTTACTTTTTTTTTTGGAAATCATTTGCAACATGCAATATTGTTTACAATTTGATATACTAAAAGAACATATTCAATCATCATTTGATCCTATGAATCATAAGACCATAACAGAACCCACGACCTTCCAACACACAGCATAGCCCATTGACAATACACCACATACGTTGTCGCTTAACCATTATGTTTGCGCGAAATATTTAAAGTTGGTTGGCAAAAAATTTGGAGGTTAGGCTAGCCACATGGGGCTAGCCTGTGGACATAACCGCCATGTGAACACCATCGTCTAACTACCAACATTTATGTGACCATTGGAGGAACATGGGCCAACATTGAGGGCTAGCCCTTGAGTGCATGGCCCTCCATATGGAGTTTCTCCTAATTTTCATGCCTCGATGGCCAAATTATCTACTCGACAAATCTGCCTAGATTTCGGCAGATTTGGTGGACAATTAGCGGGAATCCAGGCGAAAATGAGGGTTCGATGCCGGATTTGGGCAATTTGTGGAGCGAATAGTGGAGAAACTAGGAGAGGTCATAACTTCTCTACTTTTCAACCAAATTGGGAGAAAAAATAGTCTAGGTAGCCTTTTTTTGACATGATGGACTCATTGGAGCAAGTTGCAGAAACATTTGAGCATCGTAAACACATATTTTTATACATTTTGAGCATAATAGAGAGGACCAAGCCATTGGAAGGTAGCCTAAGGAGATAGAGCTGAGGAGGGGTGAACTTCTTCATGTTCTTCTTGTGATGTGTTGTTGGTGATGTTCTGTACATTTATATGTTGTTGTTCAATTTCTTATTTATGTTAAAATTAATCATAAAATTAACATAAAAACTCATTTTCACTTGCAATAAAATCATGAATCCTTAAGCACGTGAATAACATTTTATTTATAATATGAGGAGGTGTTGACAGTGTTGGACCCACCAACATGTCAAGGGGATCTCCCCAGTAAGAATTCCCAATTAGACCTCAGACCGTTTGGTGTAGGAGTCCTAGCAGTGGGTCGTAAGGTAATGCCTTGACTGCGGTGTCACATAGAGGCAAGTATAATAACTCTATCAACAGCAAGGGTGTGACTGATGCAGTGAGTCAAGGAAGGTGTATGAGAGGTTCCAACACTTCGAAAGGGGAAGGAGGTGAAGGTGAGTTCCAAGTTCAAAGGGAGCAGTCCCAACTCGTCTAGGAACACACAACACAAAGGACATATGTAGCTTCCAACGAAGCAGTCCACTCGGATGTGGAAGTCACTTTATACAAGGTAAGATAACACGTACAACACTCATAGATCAGTCCAAGACGAGTGTGATGGTTGTTATAGCGAGGTTGAAGTGAAAGGTCCGCCTGATGTCCAACTACAATAACAACATATGCATGAAAATGTGTTGGCTCTTATTATATAAAGAAGTGTAAGTCACAATCATACAATACATCCATGTAAACCTGCTAGCCCTAATAGTGGAATGTTACAGCCACATCCACCTACTCCTCCAAAGAGATGTACTAGCTCCGTGCAGTGAAGAAGCCAAGGCGTGTTACAATACTCTCCAAGCCTTCTTCAAAATAGTCTTAGTAGAAGCTTGGCTGACCAAAAGCCTATACAATGAGTTATGAGGGACTATTTATAGCAAAGGGTGGGGTGACCCTTGACATTCCCGTTTGTGACCATTCAACTACCTTCATGACTCTTCACCTACTCTATGATTGTACATCCACTCTTGACACTTGACATGACTCACCATTACAATACACATGTACCCATGTGAACAATGGCTTGGACAAGCCAAACTAGACATCATTCAGACTTATAAAACCATGAAAGTCCAACTGCACGACATCCTCATGTTGATCAACAGTGACATATTGATGCCAAGATTTGTAGTCCTTAAGAGTGACTATGTGTTCTACTATGACATCCATCTAAAACCTGAACCTTGCCTCCATAGCATCTAGGTACATTGCTCGGGCTCCTCTGTCCAACTCGTCTGTGAGCATGCGCATCATTGTCTTTAGTGTGGCCGAAACAACAATGTACTTACGCATGATGTTTGCAATGATAGGCAAGTCTAGGCTGGTGGTGGTGCACATCAACTCATCGAAGTATGAGTCAAGATCATTTTGGACCTACTTCTTGGTCTTCACCTGAGTGAGGGTCCCAAGTGATGGGATCGCATGGATGTGCACTATAACCTCCATGCTTTTGAATACTCGTGCATGGGAATCCTGTATGCTAGCGATGAGTTGTAGTAAGTCTTCATAGTTCTAGATCTGACTCTGGATATGTACTTGTAGCTCAACTGCATTGGCCTTCATCATCTTTGGCAAGTGAAGCAAGGCTCCCTTACACTTCATCGTCCATGCTCAAATGTTATAAACAGAAGTATGTATGTTCTTCAAGATGCATACTCTTCTTGCACATCGTTGTTGCCATCCGTGGAGATGAACGAATGCTTGATGCACGGTACCAAACTTGGAGTACAATGCTCGCATAACTTTGTCCAAAGATAATATTTCATCCAGTATTTCCTTGTTCAGCTCAGCTCGGGTGGACATTGACACCAAGCCTCCTCCCTCCTTGGCCACCTGTAGTTCCTTCGCCATTCTCTCATTCTCAGCTATGAGAAAACGAACACTGGAGCTAGTGGCTTCAGCATACACTCTAGTTGCATCGACCAATGTAGCTGGATGCTTGTGCACATCAGTCACGATCACTTGGTCTTCAAATTGCACAAGGGATGTTTGGTATTCTAGAGTTGGTACTCTCTGAGACTGCAGAACTATGTGATGAGATTCGTCAAAGGAGATGTTGTGCTCTCTGCTTCTGGTTGACCACCAAAGATTTCAGTGCCTCCTTGGTCATCCGAGACTTACTCATCATCTGGATGCATTGAAGTAGGTGAGTTGTCCTCTTTGGTGAGGCATGAGGTCAGTGTCTTGTTCCAACTCTTATTGTTCCATGTTTGCATCCAACTCTTTAAGAGCCTGTTCTATCTCCTGAGCAAATTCTTGCCCCTACAAGGGTTCACCCTGTTCGCCTGATGCCAGATGTTCAAAAGAATCAACTACTTGTATGGGAACTTCTTTGTCTATCTGCACATGATGCATCACCTACTGAATCAACTATTGTTGCACTTCCTTCTCTAGTTGGTGCAGCTCTTGTTCTTTTTGGAGTTGCTCCCTGAGCTCTTGCAACTCCTTCTTTGCTTCTTCCATTATCTTCTTATCCCTCTGCTTTCGCATGATTTTCTTGTCACGTTGTTGCCTCTTATGTTGAACAGCCATAGCTGCTTGTTCTACAAGTGGATCAGTTAAAATTGCATCTTTGTTCCTCCTCCATGCGATCGACAATCTTTCTCTTCCATTTGTCATGCATAGGTATGCTTAGCTCTGCTATTTCTACTGTTGCTGCTACTACTGGTGTTCTCCGTGATGCTACTTCATGCTATTGTGCTAAAAAATCTACGGCGAAACCAACCTATTCATTGGGTCTAGAGGAATTGTAGCAATACCTCCATGAGTCCTCCTCGGCCCAATGACATGCCCCATGGATCCAATTGAACTGAACTCTCATGTAGTGATACTTCACAATGCAATGTGGGTCATACGGGTTGAAGCTTTGGAGGTTGAATAGGTACTTCTTCATCTGTTCAGCGTCGACATCTACTTTCTTGATGCTCCAGATCTCATATAACCTAATCTGCAACAGAAGAGTGGGCCAAGGTGCCTTCTTCTTCCACTACATCCTAGCTGTTAATCATGCTGGGATATGATACGCTACTTCCTTCATGACAAGCACTTCCAATGCAAACTGGCAGAACATGCGAAGGCTTCTCCGCACTGAACACTTGGATGAACGTTCCATTCCATGAGGCATACCAATCTACAATTCCTAACAACGCCTTCATTACTTCCTCTAACATGCAGGGTGGATCTTATTTGAATATCAACTTGTATACTAGGGTGACAAGATGGTCAGACAACCATATGATCATTCCTCTAAAGCTACACTCGGACAATAACTTGAAATACATGCTCACAACAATCTCTACCAATGACCATTCACACTCTAAGCCCAGGAACTCATGTCCAGCACACACTGCATCTAGAATGTAGGTGGACATATAAATCTCTGCATGCATGCCTTCAAGTGACTGCTGAGCCTTCATGACTTGCTCCTTTAGTTAATGAGCCAGTATGTTGGACTAGTTCCATTGTCTTCCTTCTCTAGCCAGTTGGTCAAGTGCGACCACCCAACTCTACGGGAAGGTCTCAGTGCTCAATTGGCCACTCAGTCGACATGTGAATATGGCCAAGTATTGGCATGCCTTCCTCAATATCTTCATCTTATATATCTAATTGGGGTCATCCTGAAACGAGTTGGCTCCTTTACCCAATCCTTCAGAATGTCTCTAGAGTGGCCTCTATTATTGGGCAAGCTAAATGGGGGAGTCATGACAGTCATGGGCTCAGTCATCTAATACATCTCATTGTAATCTCAAGCCCAGAATGTTGCAAGCTTCATCCCACTGACACTACTCAAGTTCATTGTCTCGGGGTCAGTGTGAGAGACGATCCAGTGAATCATAACCGCACATGGGAACGCGAGGTATCTGCATGCAATCTGGTACAAGCCATACTTATGAATATTCACGTACACCTGACAGTCTTGAAGATCTTCCCCAAAAGTACCTGTGAATGTTTCATTCACCTCTTGCCACTTCAGTTTGATGTCCTTCTCTAGATACAACTTTGTATCTTCATAAATCGACAAATTATAGGACACCTACTAAGCTGCAGCTCCAACTGCCATACGATGCGCAGCAAACAAAATAATATACACAGTTATTAAATCATGCACAGAAGACACAGAAAATTAACGTGGTTCACCCAACCAATTTGGGTTACGTCCACCAAACATAAGCATCGACAATTCTTTATTATCAAACAGGAGATTACAAAATAATCAGTTTCCTCACAAACTCTCACCCTCCAATCCGTATGGATACCTGTTTTATAGCTAAGAGAATCTAACTGCCTCATAAATCCTCTTACATCAAATATAGGATGCATTAACTCTCTCCCAACAAAATAGAGCTAATCTAGCAACAAATTCCTATTGTTGTCATACATTAGAGATTTTTGCCTATTTTGTGAAACATAAAATCTCAACAATCTCCACCTTGACAACAATTAGCCTGATACCCTGTTTGTTTATTATTTTATCTTTCTGCAAGCCAAGAGAAGCCAAACACCAACGTAGATTCTCTAACAAAACTGGTTTTGTGAACATGTCTGCACAATTCTCCTTTGTATGCAATTTTTCAAGAGAGACTCCCCTTTCAGTGATAACCTGTCTTACAAAATGGTACTTGATCAGTATATGCTTTGATTTACTATGATAGGTCGGATTCTTAGCCAAATGTATTGCACTTTGACTGTCACAAAATAACTTGATGTTTTCCTGCAACCTACCAAATTCACCAAACAAACCTTTCAACCAAATCTCTTCTTTGCAAGCATGAGAAGCAGCAATGCATTCTGCTTTAGTAGTGGATAAAGCAACAATGTTTTGTAGCTTTGACATCCAGCTAATAGCTCCACCTGCAAGAGTAAAGACATACCCTGAAGTTGACCTTCTCTTATCCAAATCACCTGCAAAATTAGAATCAACATACCCGCAAACAAATTCACTACTCTTATTGTAAGTGATACAATAACTACTTCTACCTCTCAAATACTGAAGCACCCATTTCACTGCTAACCAGTGTTCTTTACCCGGATTTTCCATATACCTGCTGACAACCCCAACTGCATGTGAAATATCTGGTCGAGTACAAACCATCGCATACATTAAACACCCTTCTACATTGGCATATGGAATTTGAGACATATAATCCTTTTCTTCATCTGTATTAGGACATAAACTCGAAGAAAGCTTGAAATGGGAAACGAAAGGGACTGACACAGGCTTCACATTGTTCATACCAAATCTCAAAAGTATTTTCTCAATATACTTCTGTTGTGATAGCCATAGCTTACCATTGCTCCTATCTCTGAAAATATCCATGCCCAAAATCTGTCTTGCTGCTCCTAGATCTTTCATATCAAATGTCCTTTCCATCTGAGCCTTCAACCTGTTGATTTCTTCTATGTTTTTGCTTGCTAAAATCATATCGTCAACATACAATACTAAGATAATGAATATGCCATTTTTAAATTGCTTAAAATAAACACAATGATCATATTCACTTCTAACATATCTGACTCAACATGAAAGAATCAAACTTCTATATCCACTGTCGAGGCGACTGCTTCAGGCAAATATAATGACTTCTTGGCTGCAGGACAAATTTCTCTGCGATGTTTGAACAAAACCCTTCCGGTTGTTCCATATAAATTTCCTCATCTAAGTCTCTATGTAGAAATGCAGTCTTAACATCTAATTGCTGCAACTCTAAATCAAGCAAAGCCACTAATGCTAACACAATTCTAATTGAAACAATTTTAACCACTGGTGAAAAAATCTCATGAAAGTCAATGTCGGATTTCTGAGAAAACCCTTTTGCAACTAGCCTTGCTTTGTACCTGTCTTCCATATCATTCACACCCCGTTTCAACTTGAAAACCCATTTACACCCCATAGTTTTCTTGTCTTTCGGAAGCTCAACCAGATCCCATGTGCCATTCTTACCTAAGGCCATCATTTCGTCCTTCATGGCTGCTTTCCACTTGTCACTTTTTGAACCTTCTATTGCGTCTTGATAGCACAGAGGTTCATCGTCATTAGTAGTAAATGCAACTGAAGTAACATAATCATCATACCTTCTCAGTGGCCATTTAATTCTTGTCGACCTCCTTAAGGATGTTTCTGGCGCTTCCTCGATTGGCTGACTACCATCTGTAGGAACTTCTTGATGATCAGTATCTAAGACCTGTTCATGATCTATACCTGAACCCTGTTCATGTTCTGATTCTGAAACCTGTTCATGACTAGTATCTAAACTATGGTCATCATGACTATCATTAGAAATGCTATCAAACTGAATGTGTTGAAATTCAGATACAACATCATGTTTCAATCTACTATCTACATCTAACTATACAAGAGAGGATTCATTAAACTTTACAACTCTGTTGATGATGATTTTGCGGGTAGTAGGATCCCACAATCTATGTCCCTTTGTTCCATCAACATACCCAACAAAGATATACCTTTTAGACTTTGGATCTAATTTAGCTCGTTGATGTTTAGGCACTAGAGCATATGCATCACAACCAAACACTCTGAGTTTAGAATAGTCACAAGGGTGACCTTTCCATACCTCTTGAGGAATCTTGCTGCCTATTGTTGTTGATGGAGATCGGTTTATCACATAACAAGTTGTTGCCACCACTTCCGTCCACAACTCCTTTTGCAACCCGGTGTTACTAAGCATACTCCTTGCTCTCTCTAGAAGAGTCCTATTCATGCATTCAGCAACTCCATTTTGCTGAGGAGTATAAATCGTGGTCTTATGTCTCTCGATCCCTGCATCCTTGCAATAGCTGTCAAACTCCTTGGAAGTAAACTCACCACCATTGTCAGTTCTTAAACATTTTATTGTTCTACCAGTGTTGTTTTCTACCAATGCTCTAAACTTCTTGAAAACTAAAAAAACATCAGACTTCCTTTTCAACATTTAGACCCACACTTTCCTAGAAAAGTCATCAATAAACGATACAAAATATGTCGAGCCACCATATGAGGTTGTAGGGGTTGGACCCCAGACATCTGAATGAACATAGTCAAGTATTCCTTTACTAGTATGTTTGCCTATTTTAAACTTTTGTTTACTTTGTTTTCCAAGCAGACAATGCTTACAGAAATCTAACTTTCCAGACTTTAGATTTGGAAGTAACTTGCGATCAGCCAAAAATTTTAACCCTCTTTCACTCATATGCCCCAACCTTTGATGCCATAAGTGAATGGAACTATTGTCTTGTTCAGACACCGTAGACACATAATCTGACCCTATAGTTCCTTCTAACTGAAATAGATTTCCTACCTTCTTAGCTTTCATAACTAGTAAAATACCTTTGTAAATTTTCATTACTCCACCTTGAATTACAGTTTTATATCCATTTGAATCAAATGCTCCTAATGAAATCAAATTTTTCCTTAAATCTGATACATGCCTCACATCAGTTAACATTTTAGCTGTCCCATCAAACATTTGCAGTTGTATACTCCCAATCCCCACAATATTACATGTTACATGATTACCCATGTACACAACTCCATCATTAATTGATTTATATGTCTTAAACCATTCTTTATGGATACACATGTGGTTTGATGCACCTGAATCTAATAACCAATGTTGATCATGATTTGACACATTAACTGATAATACTTCATCACTCATACCTGAACCAGATGTTGAACCTGTATCTGTCGTATTTGCCTCCTTCTTCTCTGTTGAAGAATCTGCTTTAGAAGTTTGTTGTTGTCGCGTCCAGCAGTCCTTCTTTAAATGTCCCGATTTGCCACAAAACCAACACTTTACCTTACTCTTCTTCCCTTTCAACTTTGAACATGAGTCGCTCGGCCTACTGGAGCATCTTTCTTTCGAATGACCTCTAACCATCATAGCTTCAGATGTAGAGGTTTCTGAATGTGACCTTCTCCTTGTTTCTTCTGATAATAAGGATGTACCTACATCATCAAACTCAATAGTTTCTGATGAACTAAGACTTATAGAAGTAACAAAATGATCCCATGACTCGGGCAACGAGCATAATAAAGTAATAGCTTTATCCTCGGATTGAATTTTTACTTCTATACTTTGTAATTGCACCAAAAGAGTATTAAAAGCATTTAAATGATCAGCAATCGATGTACCTTCCTTCATTCGCAAACTGCACAATTGTCGCTTCAGGAGAATCCTATTGGTTAAGGATTTGGTCATGTACAGTTTCTCCAGTTTCGTCCACAAACCAGCAGTTGTTGTCTCCGACACGATATTAAACAGGACATCATCCGCCAGACACAGTCGAATAACACTTACTGCTCTTTCATCCATCTCGTCCCACTCATCATCTGTGATGTTGTAAGGTTGTTTGGATTTACCCATCAACGCCTTTGCCACTCCTTGTTGGGCAAGCAGGTCATGCATCTTCACCTTCCAGATCTCGAAATTATTTTTTCCATTAAACTTCTCGATTTCAAACTGGGCACTTTGAGTTTTCGCCATCTTGTATCAACCAAAAAACAATAATCTCCAAATCCAACTATTAAATACCAGAAATTAATATATATAAAAAAATGTCTATGCCTGATAGCCTTTGCTTTCAAAAAAAAAAAAATTATGTGCAAATTATTGTACAAAACCGAGTATCAAAGTTTACCAACAAACTTGGCGTGTTGGCGCTATCGTTACTACAGCAAATCCACGCTGGCAGCAAAAAAACGCTATGAGTATGAATAGAAAGGTTTCAAACCTTATCCGCACTAATCAGAATCGGTTCCGCGCCATTCTTTGAGTTCATAAGATGCGAAGAAACATGTCCACAAGTTCTGTGCAGAAGTCACTTCCATGCACGAATTAATTAGGCCGTGCCAAACACAGAAAATACGCTACAGCCACTGACAATCAACACGCACCAGCAGCAGTGGACATACGCAGCCACGCCGATATGGTTTTTCATCATTCTCTGTTCGGTATTTGTGAGTATATAAACCTCTGCTCATCAAATATATGTTATATAATTCGACCTTCCCACCTGAACAACATGAACATATGCTTTCATTTAAGGAAATGCAGCACAACAACAATGCCCCATCATACCATGGGACTGACCACTCTTCTGTTGCAATATATTCACAAGTCCAGGATTAAATCCATATTCCAGCGCTCACAAATTAACAATAGAATAGTGGATATACATTCCACCTCCACGATATACAGTAGCAGAACAATGCTGATGTGGATATACGCTCCACGCAGCAGTGCACAAACAACGCACCAGCAAGGTTTTTAATACCTCCACGCAGCTTCTTAAAACCTCCACGCAGCAGTGCACCATACACACCACCAGCATGCAAAACTCAGTACCCTCATGCATTAACACGCAGGTACACAGGCAGGTTTGAAATACCTCCACGTAGGCTCACACGACGCCTCCAACATGCTCTGATACCATTTGTTAGAGCCAACGATGCGCATCAAACAAAATAATATACACAGTTATTAAATCATGCACAGAAGACACAGAAAATTAACGTGGTTCACCCAACCAATCTGGGCTACGTCCACCAAACATAGGCATCGGCAATTCTTTATTATCAAACAGGAGATTACAAAATAATCAATTTCCTCACAAACTCGCCCTCCAATCCGTATGGATACCTGTTTTATAGCTAAGAGAATCTAACTGCCTCATAAATCCTCTTACATCAAATATAGGATGCATTAACTCTCTCCCAACAAAATAGAGCTAATCTAGCAACAAATTCCTATTGTTGTCATACGTTAGAGATTTTTTCCTATTTTATGAAACAAAAAATCTCAACACCACCATTGTCCTGAGATCTTGTTCTCTTGGAAGCCATTGAGACAGATGAACACCTGAAAGATATAGAAACAAGCAGCATGCATGGAAAGAAACGTGTCAGTGAAAACAAAGCAAATCCGGGGAAGGATACATCACATACCTGGAAAACTAATGAGCAATATTGTGCAAATTTCACTAGGAGGCTGAGTGACTAGTTTCCAAAACTACGCAAAAGGTAGTCTGGGTTGTCTGGGATGCTAGACTGGTTGCTGGATCTATGAAATGTGCAATCCAATTGGTCAGCTGACTACTAGAATTGTGCAATGCGCAATCCTAGTCGGGAAGGACTACTGGCCCAAGGACAAATTTACACAATTTCCTGGGCCAAGCAGCCACTGTCCTCCAGGAATGTGCAAGATAGTCTAGGAGGCCAGGGCTGGGCTAGAATGCACAAATCTAGAGAGGAAGGTGAACCTTCCTTCCCTGGATTGTGCAATGCAGCCTTGGTGATGGCAAAGACCAGGCCAAGGTTGGCCCAACTCGCCGACGGTAAATTGGAAGCAAGTAAGTTGATGAAATGCATCGCGACACTAAGTGATAGCATAAGTGATAAACAGTGCATGAAAAACATGAATAGAAGTTTCAACAAATAGATCAACATGCATGTGGGTGAGGTTGTTTGCCGGTTGGGTGAACATCCGTGCAAAATAGTTTCATGCATGCAACAGCAGTGAGATAACAACGAAAATTGAAACAGAGCTATGACAAGCTAGAATATATATAAATGACAACACGTGTTCAAGGAAATCAAGAAAACAACATTCACACAAGCGAATACACAAAAAGCGACAGAAATGCTGAAAAAGACAAGTTGAGGCCACTTACCTGTGAATATTTGAGTCGGATGTGTCGAAGAGTCCTAGATGTGATGTGGGATGTTAGAGCTCCAAGATCGATGTGAATGAATGAGCTCTAATGCGTCAAATAAATAAGTTTGGTCTCATGACGCGCATGCCACAAATTTAGGAAAAACCGACACTTGGAGGGAAACTTCTAAAACAACTTTGCATGTAACCCTCGGTTGCTAAAAATAGTTCCCTAAATCATGGGATGCCTTTTGCATGTTGTCTCTTGCTATTCCAGAGAGATCAAGTCATGCATGCATGCAAGTTAGGTTTCCACAATCTCAGATGGAACTAGTCAACTGGATTGTTCATGCATGTGCTCAACTACTCAGGAAAAATGTCATTCCTTGCATGGAGTTGGGTTGAATGCCCAAGGGGATTGCACAATTTTTGGGCCGAGCAGCTAACTGCTACCCAAATTTGTGCAAATCTTGGGTTGAATAGCCTGTTGCTGGGAAAAATTGCACAAATCCTGCAGGGAGGGTTAACTGGCAGGATTACGTAATCCTGGAGCCCAACAGGTTGTCAGAGAGGATTGCGTAATTCCTGGAGAGAAGGCTAGTTTTCCTCCAGGAATGCACAATTTTCAAGGGGAAGTTACTTATCCTCCAGCTAGACCAAGTCTAGGTAAGCAGCCTGTGAGGGGAATGGATCGACTGTGATCGACAGGCTTCCTTTGTGAGAGGAAAGCAATGAAGCTTGAGTACTTAATGAAGAAAGACAAAGTTTTGTGTAAGGTTGGTATGGAGGCTCCAAAATAGGCTAAGGCAAAATTTTGGAGGATGGTTGTAGCCACTACAACAGTTGGCAACACACTGGTAGAACTCCAACTCTCTAAATGGACCTTGTTTGTGAAAAACAAGTCTAACACCTCCGGAAGTATTGTTCAGTTCTTAGCTCATCTTGGTTTCACACTAACTTGATTGTAAGATGTAGCATATGCCGAGCCCTTGGTCGATTTACACACATTCCAAGCCAAGGCAACATATTTGTTTTGATTAGGGTTGAAGGGTATATAGGTGCACAAACAGTATAGTCATCAGAGTCTTAGTTTCATCTCTAGTGTTGCTCCACTACCAGCAGGCCTAGATAGTACCTTGGTGGAGTCACATAGGAACACAAGCATGGCTCCGCTACCAGCGAGCTTGGTCAGTACCCCGGTGGAGTTACTTGTATCACCTACCTATGCAAGAAGCCTTTCTCTTCTTTTGCCTTATTTACATTTCATTTTGAATTTTTTTTACTTTCCATTTTTTATTTTCACTATGCATAGCACTTATTCATTTCAAAGGCGGAAGAGGGATCCTGACTTATTGAGAGTAGAGGAGGTTTTTCCAGCAGAGAAGTATTTTATTATATCTCTTATGTGCCTGTTGAGATTTCCCCCTGACCTTACTCTACTTGACTGAGCTGACAAGGGTTAACCCAAAAACAATCGACTAGAGAAGGTGATACTAGTTAGCGCGCAAGCGTTGTGTTTACACCAAGGTTCACTTCGAAAAGTACATATTTTCCTTTGGCATGTCACGGACTAAGAGTAACAAGTTCATCATACAAAGGCAAAATGATAGATAACCAAGTAGTGATAGTTGTACAAGCCCTCTTATACTTTACCCAGCTCGTTTCATGAGTCACACATGGTTTCATGAGAACTATCCTACGAACAAAACAAGCAAATGAACTAACAACAAAACCAAGAAAAAGAAGAAGCAAAAGTGAAAGTAAAGCAAGCAAACAAAGCATGTAAGTAAACAAGCATGCAAGTAATCAATTGAAAGCAAACACTACTCCTAATGCTACACTAACAGTGCATGGGCCTGATCACATGAAGTGATACTTCCAATGCAGCCAATGTTGCATTGGTAGACTTATTTTGGTGAAGGCTTGTTCCAAAAGTAACCCAGTAGTGCGGACCAGCATTCAAGAAAAATATAATAGCGAAGACAACCACACTTCGTGTTTCAATGCACCCACGGGACATAAGGGAGTACATGTGCATGACGAGCTGTGAAATTATCATGGTGTTGTGTGACACTACATGTAACTTTGAAGCATAAGCTCACTCTTGACTGTGAAATGAAAGTAAACGAAAGAAACAAAGACAACTTGCGTCACGAACAAGTGCTTGCAATGTAAGACTCCTCCAAAGCATGAGCAATGGGATCATGCAGTTTAAGTGGAGGAAGTGTGATTTGTGTGTGAGATGGATCTTCAATGCATACATATGAGCGATGAGGAGCCTTGGGCGATTGAATGATTTCATGATCGGAATAGAGGGTAAACTCAAGAGAGTGAGGGCTTGACATAACCATCAACTCGAGCTGAAGTGCCTCGACAGTCTTGGGTGTCTCAACTTCATCATCAGGTAGATCATCATACAATGATGGCTTCAAAAGATTAACTATGATAGATTCGTGATCGTGATCAAAATTGGAAGCAAATGGATCATGACCGCCACGATAAAAACAATTAGTAAGTTCTTTGGCAACCTCATGATCAGATGAATCAAACAGAGGGGTAGATGAAAAGTGA
This sequence comes from Pinus taeda, assembly GCA_000404065.3. Taxonomy (NCBI): domain Eukaryota; kingdom Viridiplantae; phylum Streptophyta; class Pinopsida; order Pinales; family Pinaceae; genus Pinus; species Pinus taeda. The sequence goes on along the minus strand of APFE030270844.1, from coordinate 179,470 downwards.
ACGAACTCATCCTCTGTGTTTCCGGAAAAGATAGATGAAGGATCAAGTGGATCTTCAATGAATACCTTATCCTCTCTGTTGTCGAATGATGAACTAACATCCGGTGAGTCCTGCGAGTGATCAACAATGGGTGCATCCATGGATGAAGACACAAATGTAAAATCATGGATGGTAGTTTCACCAAAGAGGCTAGGAAATAATGAAGGGGGCTTGGATGGAAGGGAGTCATCCTTCACCCAGTGTTGATGTTCAAGCTCCCACTCATACTCTTCATGAATGACAGTGCATGTTGGTTGTGCAACACCAACTCCATCAGTGGGTTTTTCCTCGTTCACAACAATTGAAGAGTCTAGAATGGACGAACGAAATACAACATCATCCAGAGGAATAGCTCAGTGTGAAGACGAAGGTCAAAGAAAAGAATGCACATGGGAACTCGAAGGAATCACAACCAAATTTGCATGAAAATGGAGTGGAGTGATGTTGGGAGAGTGTGAAGGATGAACATGTGTGCAAACATGATCCTCAACATCACTGAGAGATGGTGGAACTATTGAATGAGAGGGAGGCAGATAGTCCATTGAGACAGTCCCTGCTCCCCCATGGGATTGTGTAGTTCCATCAACAAAGAAGGTTGAGTTAGGAATGACATCAAGATTTCTCGAATTGTTCCTAGTGATAAGGCAACTTCATCTGGCTCCTCTGATCTTGAAACTGTAAGTCACAGAAGCGCTACCAAAAATCAATAGTGGATTCATGTGGAGCCCTTTGTTGTTGTAACAGCTTTCGGTCAAGATGGTCTGGATCAAAATGATAGAACGTGTCTTCAATGAGGTCACAGAAGTTCTCACATGAGTGTGCGGTGTCATCTGGTAGGCTGAGCACCCAACAAAATGGAGATTCGCGAAGTGTGTATATAAGCAGTAAACCGGCCAGTTCGTCAGTAAACTCATCTTACTCATAAATCATGGAAAGAAAGTTATATAAGTGCTCAGGCCAAGCCACTTCGCCTTCACCATCATACATGTGAGTGGACAAGAGATTGAAAATCTTCCCTGAGATGGAGACATCTGCACGATTCAAAAAACACCTCGGGGGAAGAAGAATGCAAGACTCCATGAAAGATATGCAAAGGTTAAAAATTGAATGAGAGGACTCTGCCTATCATCAAGCCCTCCTTCTAGTGCCAAAAATGCTGAGGGTCCTGGACCCACCAACATGTCAAGGTGATCTCCCCGGTAAGAAGTCCCAATTATACCTCAGACCGTTTGGTGTAGGATTCCCAGCATTGGGTCGTAAGGTAATGCCTTGATTGCAGTGTCGCACAGAGGCAAGTATAATAACTCTATCATCAGCAAGGATGTGACTGATGTAGTGATTCAAGGAAGGTGTATGAGAGTCTCCAACACTTCGAAAGGGGAAGGAGGTGAATTTGAGTTCCAGGTTGAAAGGGAGCAGTCCCAACTCGACTAGGAACACACAACACAAAGGAAATGCACAGCTTCCGGCGGAGTAGTCCACTCAAATGCGACAGTCACATCATACAAGGTAATATAACACGTACAACACTCACAGATCAGTTCGAGATGAGTGTGACAATTGTTATAGTATGGTTCAAGTGAAAGGTCTATTTAATGTCTAGAAGAGCAGTCAACATGGACGGTGATATCATTAACAACATATTAACAACAAGATTCATATAATTGCATGTGAATCAGTTCATACACAAGTACGTAAGTTAAACAGCACATATCATTAAAAGAAACAGAGTAGTCCAACTACAAGAACAACATATGTATGAAAATGTGTTGGCTCTTATTATATAAATAATTGTAAGTCACAATCATACAATACATCCATGTAAACCTGCTAGCCCCAACAGTGGAACATTACAGCCACATCTGCCTTCTCCTCCAAAGAGATGTACTAGCTACGTGCAGTGGAGAAGCCAAGGCACGTTACAATACTGTCCAAGCCTTCTTCAAAATAGCCTTAGTAGAAGCTTGGATGACCAAAAGCCTATACAATGAGTTATGAGGGACTATTTATAGCAAAGGGTGGGGTGACCCTTAACATTCTCCTTTGTAACCATTCAACTACCCTCATGACTCTTCACCTACTCTATGACTATTAAATCCACTCTTGACACTTGACTTACACTTGACATGACTCACCATTACAATGCACATGTACCCATGTGAACAATGGTTTGGACAAGCCAAACTAGACATCATTCGGACTTAGACAATCGTAGAAGTCCAACTGCTCGACATCCTCATGCTGATCAACAATGACATATTGATGCCAAGATTGGTAGTCCTTGAGAGTGTCCATGTGTTCTACTGTGACATCTGTCTGAAACCTGAAGCTTGCCTCCATAACATCTGGGTACACTACTTGGGCTCCTCTGTCCAACTCGTCTGTGAGCATGTGCATCATTGTCTTTAGTGTGGTCGGACCAGAAATGTACTTATGCATGATGTCTGCACTAATAGGAAAGTCTGGGCTGGTGGCGGTGCACATTAGCTCATCGAAGTACGATTCAAGCTCCTATTGGACCTACTTCTTGGTCTTCACCTAAGTGAGTGTCCCAAGTGATGGGATCACATGGGTGTGCTCTATAACCTCCATGCTTTTGAATACTCATGCATGGGAAGCCTGTATGCTAGTGATGAGTTGTGGTAGGTCTTCATAGTTCTGGATCTAACTCCAAATACGTGCTTGCAACTCGACCGCATTGGCCTTCGTCATCTTTGGCAAGTGAAGTAGGGCTCCCTTATACTTCATCATCCATGCTCGCATGTTACCAAAAGAAGTATGCATGTTCTTCAAGATGCGTACTCTTCTTGCACATCGTTACTGCCATCCGTGGAGATGAACAAGTACTTGATGCATGGTACCAAACTTGGAGTACAATGCTCGCATAACTATGTCCAAGGACAATACTTCATCCAGTATTGCCTTCTTCAGCTCAGCTCGGGTGAACATTGTCACCAAGTCTCCTCCCAGCTTGCCCACCTGTAGTTCCTTCACCATTCGCTCATTCTCAGCTATGAGAAAAAAAACACTAGAGCTAGTGGCTTTGGCATACACTCTAGTTGCATCGGCCAATAGAGCTGGATGCTTGTGCACATCAATCACAATCACTTTCTCTTCAAATTGCGCAGGGGATGTTTGGTCTTCCGAAGTCGGTACTCACTGAGGCTGCACAACTTTGTGATGAGATTTGTCAAAGGATATGTTGTGCATCTCTGCTTCTGGTTGACCACCAAGGATCTCAATGCCTCCTTGGTCATTCGATACTTTCTTATCGTCTCGATGAATTGAAGCAAGTGAGTCATCATCTCTTTGGTGAGGCATGAGCTCAGTGTCCTATTCCAACTCTTGTTTCTCCATGTCTACATCCAACTATTCAAGAGTCTGTTCTGTCTCTTGAGTAAAGTCTTGACCCTGTGAGGGTTCACCCTATTTACTTGATGCCAGTTGTTCAAAAGAATCAACGACTTGTATGGGCACTACTTTGTCTATCTGCACATGATGCACCCCTTACTGAATCTTCTACTGTTGCACTTCCTTCCTTGGTTTCCGCAACTCTTGTTCTTTCCGGAGTTTCTCCCTCAGCTCATGCAACTCCTTATATGCTTATTTCATTCTCTTCTTATCCCTCTACCTTCACACAATTCACTTTTCACGTTGTTGCCTCTTCTGTTGAATAGCCATAGCTGCTTGTTCTACAAGTGGATCTACTTGAAACTTGCAGCTTTGTTCCTCCTCCATGCGGTTGACAATATTTCTCTTCCCTTTTTCGCGCATAGGTATGCTTGGCTCTACTGTTTCTACTGTTGTTGCTACTACTAGTGTTCTCCATGACACTGCTTCATGTTGTTGTGCTAACCACTCTATGGTGAAACCGACCTATTTCGTTGGGTCTGGATTAATTGTAGCAATACCTCCATGAGTCCTCCTTGGCCCAATGACATGCCCCATGGATCCAATTGAACTGAACTCTCATACAATGATCCTTCACAATGCAATGTGGGTCGTACGAGTTGAAGCTTTGGAGGTCAAACAGGTACTTCTTCATCTTTTCAGCTTCGACATCCACTTGTTTGATGCTCTAGATCTCGTATAACCAAATTCGAAACAGAAGAGTGGGCCAAGGTGCCTTCTTCTTCCTGTTCATCCTAGTTGTTAATCCTGCTAAGATATGATACACTACTTCCTGCATGACAAGCATGTCCAACGCAAACTTTGGTAGAACATGCGGAGGCTTCTTTGCACTGAACACTCGGATGAACGTGGCGTCTGGTGAGGCATACCAATTTGCAATGCCAAACAATTCTTTCATTGCTTCCTCTAACATGTAGGATGGATCATGTTCCAATATCAACTTGTACACTAGGGTGACAAGATGGTCGGACAGTCGTATGATCATTGTTGTGAAGCTACACTCAGACAATAACTTGAAATATGTGCTCACAATAGTCTCCATCGATGACCATGCCCACTCTAAGCCCAAGAACTCATGTCGAACATAAAATTCATCTAGAATGTAGGCAGACATATAAATCTTCAAAAGCATGCCTTCACATGACTTTCGAGCCTTTATTACTTGCTCCTTCAGTTGATGAGCCAGTATGTCAGACCAGTTGCATGGTCTTCCTTCTCTAGCCAGTTGATCCAACATGACCACCCAACTCTGAGGGAAGGTCTCATCGCTCACTTGGTCACTTAGTTGACATGCGAATATGACCAAGTATTGGTATTCCTTCCTCAATATCTTTGTCTTATAGATCTGATTGGGGTTCATCCTGAAACGATCTGGCTCCTTTACCCAATCCTTCATAATGTCTCTGGAGTGGCCTCTATTGTTGAGCAAGCTAAACGGGGGAGTCATGACAGTCATGGGCTCAGTCATATAATACATCTCATCGTAATCTTATGCCTAGGAGGTTGGAAGCTTCGTCCCACTAACACTACTCAAGGTCATTGTCTCGGGGGTCAGTGTGAGAGATGATCCAATGAATCATGTCCACGCATTGGAACGCGGGGTATCTGCATGCAATCCAGTACAAGCAGGACTTATGAATGTTCATGTACACCTGATGGTCTTGAAGCTCTTCCCCAAAATTACCTGTCAATGTTTAATTTACCTCTTGCCACTTCAATTTGATGTCCTTGTCCAGATACAGCTTTGTATCTTCATAGATCAACAAACTAGAGAACACCTGCTTAGTTGTTGCTCTGCCATACCATCATTGTCCTAAAATCCTATTCTCTTGGAAGCCATTGAGACAGATGAACACCTGAAAGATCTAGAAACAAGCAGCATGCATGGTAAGAAACATGTCAGTCAAAACAAAGCAAATTCGAGGAAGGACAAAGCACATACCTGGGAAACTGATGAGCAAGATTGCACAAATTTCACTGGGAGGCTAAGTGACTGGTTGCCATGACTATACAAAAGGCAGTATTGGTTGTGTGGGAGGCTGGACTAGTTGGTGGATCTGCAAAATGCACAATCTAGTTGGGCATCTGGATACTAGGATTGCGCAATGCACAATTCCAGCCGGGAAGGATTGTTGGCCCAGGGACAGATTTGCGCAATTTCCTGGGCCAAGTGTCCCTGGGCCAAGCAACCACTGTCCTCCAGGAATGCACAAATAGTCCAGGAGGCTAGTGCTAGGCTAGAATGTGCAAATCTAGAGAGGAAGGTGAGCCTTCCTTCCCCAGATTGCACAATGTAGCCTCGTTGAAGGCAAAGACCTGGCCAAGGTTGGCCCGACCTGCCAACGAGAAACTCAAAGAAAGTAAGTCGATGAAATGCATCGCGAAACTAAGTGATAGTGGAAGTGATAAACAATGCATGCAAAACATGAATGGTATATTCAACAAACATATCAACATGAATGTGGGTGAGGTTGTTCATTGGTTGGGCGAACGTCCGTGCAAAATAGTTTCGTGCATGCGACAATGATGAGATAGCAATGAAAATTGAAACAGAGATAGGAAAAGCTAGAATATATGTAAATGACAGCATGAGTTCAAGGAAATCAAGAAAATAACACTCACACAAGTGAATACACAAAAAGTGACAGAAATGTTGAAAAAGACAAGTTGAGTCCACTTACTTGTGAATAGTTGAGTCAGATGTGTCTAAGAGTCATTGATGTGTTGTGAGATGTCATAACTCCAAGATCAATGTCAATGAATGAGCTTTGATGCTTCGAATAAATAAGTTTGGTCTCATGACGCGCATGCCACAAATCTAGGAAAAAGCGACACTTTGAGGGAAACTTCTAAAACAACTTTGCATGTAACCCCCGGCTGCTAAAAATAGTTCCCTAAATCATGGGATTCCTTTTGCATGTTGTTTCTTGATATTTTGGGAAGATCAAGTCATGCATGCATGAAATTCAAGTTTCCTCAGTCCCGAATGGAACTGGTCAACCGAATTGTTCATGCATGCGAGTGCTCAACTACTCGAGAAAAATGTGCATTCTTGGCTTGCAGCTGGGTTGAGTGCCCAAGGGTATTGCGCAATTTATGGGTAGAGTAGTTGAGTGCTGCCAAGATTCGGGAAAATCTTGCACTGAACAGCCTGCTGTTGGGAAAATTTGCACAAATCCTGCTAGGAGGGTTGGCTGGCAAGATTGCGCAATCCTGGAGCCTAGCAAGCTATTAGAGAGGATTGTGCAATTCCTGGAGGGAAGGCTAGTTTACCTCCATGAATGCGTAATTTTCAAGGGGAAGTTGTTGAGCCTGCAGCTGGACCAAGTCCGGGTAAGCAGACTGTGAGGGGAATGGATCAATTGTGATAGATAGGTTGCCTTTGTGCGAGGAAAACATTGAAGCTTGAGTACTTGACGAAGCAACACAAAGTGTTGTGTAAGGTTGGTAGGGAGGCTCGAAAACAGGATAAGGAAAATTTTTGGAGGGTGGGTGTAGCTGCTACAATAGGAGGATCTTAGCATAGCAAAACTAATATTCCTAATCAGATCAAGTTGGCACAGGTATGTTGGGAAAATTCCTTGGATGCTGGCTTGTAGACCTGTGAGAGAATCCAAAGGTCCTTGTACATTGGCATGCCTATAGCATGAGAACGTCTAGAGGTCAAGAGGTCTAAAACATTAGTGGGACCTAGAGGCAGGATGTTTGAGTGGCTGAGATGTCTCTTGCGGGTGTTGTTGTTGATGTGGATGGTATGGTTGATGTGTTTCGTCGATTCCATTTCCTTAAGGTCACCAAGGAGGTTGAATCCCTACATAGTGGCCTCTCTCATTACATGTTTACCCCAGTTGGCTGGTTACTCGGATAGATGTGGGAGGAGGGTGGTTACAACTATAGAGAACCTAAATTTTTCCAAGTAGTTAAGGACATAATATTAACATATGTGCCTTCATCTATAGTTGTGCTAGGTACGACCACATTATAAGCTTGTACTATGATCTAAAAGGGCATGCAAGAAGGAAGATGATATCCTATCAATCGACTCTAATCGAAGGAAGTGACCGTACTACTTGGAGGGGTTCCATGGGAATAGAAGAACCACCCCCTTGTGCTATGGGAACAGGAGGATTGCCCCCCTGTGCCATGGGAATGAGGGGATTTCCCCCAGTTCATTGGAATCCAAAGAAACAAAAGGAACCTGAGGAGTATGAGGTTCACTCTCTATGGGAAAGGCATGATCAACTGAAGGTGGAATCAAGTCAACCATTTTCTCAACCATTGGTTGGTCAGGAATGGACTCATGGGATTCACCTTCAGAGAGAGTGGGATTGATGGGAGATGGATTCTGATCAATCACTTCATCTACTAGTGGAGGATTGGGAGAAAGCTTTTGTTAACCAACTAGAAATCGTGGTTGAGAAGCTGTAAGATTTTCCAACACTTTTGAGGCTTCATCCATGTAAGGAAAAAGGTGAATAAGATGATTCCCTTCACATAACTTATATGGAAATTTGACTTTACCCTTTTTCCCATGGACCTTACTATCACTAGTTGAAGGTTTGTCACCAACATGATCTCAAGAAGATGAAGATAAAGGCCGATGTGAACCTGTGGACCACACTTCTAATATATTTGGAATAATAGGACAATCTCTAAGTATGTGGTCACCCTTACATAACATGCAAGGGAATTTAACTTTAGAGGGTTGATTGGAAGTTTTCTCAACATCGGTCGCATCAGTAGCAATGGCTGCTTGGTTGTCCCCATTCTTATCTTTCTTCTTCTTAATCTTCCTTTTCTTCTTCTTCTTATCCATCTAGTTACTAACTTGAAGGCTTTCACCAAACAAAGAGGAAGAACAAGAATAAGACCAAATAGGCAAAGAACGCAAAGGATCAACTTGAGGTTGATATTTTTTAGGTGGAGGAGAACCAGGTTGAGAAGAAGTTTGAACATTCGAAACCATAGGGGTTGAAAATAAACAAACTGGAAAACCATTGGTGAATACGATAAGGGAGAACATTTCCATATCAAGAGGACCAATATTTCCAAAAGAAGGAAAAGGACTAGGATTCCCATTAGAGGGGCTTCCATGATTGGTATACTTGGGAATTCTTGCCATTAGTCTCAACCTAAGATCTATTAAGGAGCATTTCCACAGGAAGGATCTTGTCCCATGGTAAATTAATTGATTTTAGAAATTAAAGACAAACAAAAATAAAGAGGGGTAACTAGGAAAAAGGGTTACCAAACAACCATGAACTGCAACATACACCATGGAAAACCAAGGAATTAACGTACATGCTTGAAATCTCCCAAAATGTTGTGTTTGATGTATCATGGTATACAAGGCGGTTGACTCGGTTACCTATGGATGGATCGTAACCTATAGGGTACTTCCAAAATATACTGGATGGTACATGGGAGTACAATTCATAGTAGTGTTGTCTAATGTGTAATCATTCAATGAGAGTGTTCCCATATACTTATAATGCATGGAGAGCAATCCGATATACCCAAAGGTACGTGGAGAACGATCCTATACACTTACATACATGGAATGGGATTTCACCCCTGCGATACAATTTTGGAAAACAAAGATAGCTCCTACATTTAACGACATCGAAACACATCTCTAGCCTAGACCTTTATGTGTTTCGTTAAGTTTCAAATTATCCTTATGTTAATTGAGATGAATTTTGAAGTTGATCTTGAATTATGTTTCAGTTTCAAGGCTCAAAAATCAATGTCACATGAAAACACCTATGACACAACTAATATGAAAAAAATAACTCTTTTCAATTTCAATGAAAGCTATCTAGTGTAGGGAAGGGGTGAAAATAATGGTGCAACAATCTCATGTAGCCAACAAGAGATTCCTAACTATATCTTTCAATTTCACTACCCCAATTCAATTCGAAGGGTTAAAATATGCCAAACCATGCAATGTAATCTATGCATGATTCCCCTGAAAAATATGCAAATGTAATCTATGCACAATTTCCTTTCTAGTTGTGAAAATGATAATTCTAACTATGCAAATGTGATATATGCAAGATATTTCTTCAAAACAAACACAAGAGGATCCCAGTTAAATCAAATGTAATATTGGATTTCATGAACAAAGGACTCAAACTGAAATTGGGTGAAATTCCAAAAATCAAAAGAGATGTCACCCAAAAGCTATTAAAACTCATACACAATTCACCCCTTAAAAAAAATTCAAAAATAAAAGCAAGAATATGCAATTTCACACAGAAAACCCTACATGCAAATGCAAGGTTTTTTTTCTTTTCACCACACTTAATTGTCAAAATGAAGAAAAGTAAGAATCAAATTCTAACCGCTGATTCAAATGCACTTTTCAAAATGAGAACTAGAACAACAATTCATCCAAGCAATTAATGATCAAATGAAATCAATTTGAAAGCAACCTAATAATAATAACAAAGAAAAATCAAAACCAATTCTTACCAATTGCAAAAAACACAAATCAAAACCAAATGGAGACTTTAGAGAGACCACAAGACATTGAATACTTAAGGAAGTTCATCTGGAAGTAGGCTAACCAAAGAGAATATTAAGAATAAAGAAAAAATTCATGAAAAAATAGGGGCCAATGCTGGTGCAGAAGAGACACTAGTGCGTTGCAACTTTGGTACAAAGTGGGATAGGGTGAGGTGCAACACTCTGTCAAAGGCACAGAGAGTGCGTTGGGCCTGGGAAAGAGGATTTCGGCACAAAAACTACAAAAAAGGCTCAATGAAATCACTTCCTAGGTCTATTCTTGGTTGGATGATACAAAAAATGTCTTTCAAGGAGGTAATCAAACACAATTGACAAGGAAACCACCAAGGGAATACTTTGTCCCCAGTGGAGTCGCCAATTTTTTCTACATGATTTATGATTGCAGACAAAAGTATCTCCCCTAGTTCGATGGCTAACCTAGAACAAGAGAGAGACAAGAAATACAATATTTTTCCTTAAAGTAAATAAATGACAGAGTGAGGCCTACCTGGAATCCTTCGCTCCTTCTTTAGCTTGGAAGCTCCAATTCCAGCTCTAAATGCGAAAATAGAACTTGCACAGTCACATAAGACAAGCCAAGACACTACAAGATCTATGCAGTATCATCTAAGTACTTCATCAATAAATCAACATGGTATTGAAATAAGTGAAATAACATCATCACATACAGGAAAAAAATGAATTCTTTGCATTAATATAAATGGAAGGAGATTACAACCATAAATAGTAGTTGATCTTGTAGAAGAGCTCCTCCAAGTTGTTGAATTTTCCTTTCCTTGTCACAATATGCACCTCCAATTAGCCTAAATGCATGATATGGTGACTACTCATTACAGAAACATAAGGGAAGAATCACTCTCCAAAATTCAACCCAAAACTAACTAGGTGCTTGTGGAATGACGTAAATATATAGGAAGGAGAGGTAGTTCATGAATTCTTATCCATTTACCAATCTAGGCTTCAGATTCAAAAGTGATGGGAGGATGAGATCAAGGGATAAGATGGTGATTTATCCAAGGTGGAATTAGATAGGATTCAAATGTTTATCCAAGGTAAATGGTTGAAACAACCTTTGGAAGCTTCTAGAAGAGGAAGCTTAAAAAAAAATTTAATTTTTCCCGAATTTCTAGAATATACACGCCCCCACAATTATGCAGGGTGCACTACATAACACCCTAAGAGAAGTGGAGAGTGCACTGCAATGCAATAGCTCAGTTATGTAGGGTGTGTTGGTCCTTAAAATGACTGAAACAAGGTGATTTCAGGAAGAGACTCAAGGATTAGGAAGAGTCATGCTTAGGGCTTTATGTAGGGATGATGACTAGATGCGACAAAATGGCCTATAACACTCAGTATTATAAATTAGTTAAATAAGATTACATTGGAAACATAACTAATAAATGAATGGAATGAAACTCGACTAAACTGGACTAACTCAAACTTAATTGGGACACTTGGATGGATGATTTTAACACCTAGCAGGTAGTTGGAATTAGATTCTCCAACAATCGTTGCCTTGTTTTAGCATGAAACATGTGAATTTAGGTTGTTTTTTCCTCATTTTAACTACAAGAAACTACAAAAATTAGTCCAATGACAGTGTCGACCCCCCTTCCATTTATCTTGTCTTAGACACATCTCTTGTAGTGAACTATTGTTATTTTGTTGTTACCACTCATCAACTTGTTGATATCTGAAATGTTATTGTTTTCTCCTTTTTAAATTATATCCATATCCTAATTCCATGAATACATGAGAAAGAAGACGATTTGTATGAAAATGGAAACCTCTAATAGCGACCCCACGATCACATATTGAAAATAGGGTTGGAAGAATACCAAAAATGCCTAATATGGGTGGGGTTAAATTAGGGTTTGAACCAGGTAAGACTAGCATGCATGTTGACTATTAATAACAAGGTGAATTTACTAGGCTCATCTCACATGCAAATTATAGATGATTAAATCAAGTGTGGCTTAATATTCACAAAATTAGTAAGGGAATGTAGGGTTTTAAAAATAGTAAGTTACTCTGGAATGATAAATTTAGCACACATGAGAAGGATTTGATATAGGAACCAAATTCGGTTTGAAGACTTGATAAAATTAGCACAAATGTCAATAATACAAAGGAGGTTGAGTTTAGGTTTTGAGGTTGAACAAACTTGGAAACACAATTCAACCTATGGTTTACGAAATAGATATGTGATTCTGGCATAACAATTTTTTAGCAAATCATTGCTAAAATGGAAACCCTTCAAATGGTTGCTTGATTATGTACTTGCTTCACCATCCTTCTCCCACCAAAACCTAGAAACTACTCCACCTTTTCACATCATAACCATGACATTACACCCTAGTCCTTGTACCTACTATAAATAGAACAGCTAAAATGTAGAGTCTAGCATGACCAAAAATTGTAATTGAATGCCTAAAACAATAGAAAATACTGAAAATGAAGGGAATTTTTATGAGACTATTGCTAAATATAGAAAGCCTAAAGATAGATATTGAAAAAAATATAGCAATCCTAAAGATAGATATTGCAAAAAATAGAAATGTCTCACATGTCCATGAAAACACTTGCATGTAATCTCAAAAAACCTAACTGTTAAAAATAGCAATGCCATGAAACTACATGCATGTAACCCAAAATAAACTCATCAACATGATAAGCCCTGAAGGACCAATATCATCCAATAAGCTATACCATCCTGCGTTTTTTCAACCTTTGTATCCCCGGAATTGTTTTTTGAAGAAACTATAGCATATCCAAAGACAAAATTATCAAATGCTACAAACCAAGACACAAGATGACCTCTTGTTTGTAAGTTAATCTACAAACCAAAATCTTCAGGAGGTCTGAGTCAAAATGGAAATATTTCAATATAGATCTAGACAAAATTAATTGGAGATGTTACAATAGGAAAGAGGCATAATGGGAAAGAATTTGAAAGAATAATACATCATGGTATTTATATTCAATTCCCTTCAAATTCAAGCAAATATCAGTAGAAGCCTAAACTGTAAAGAGCCTCTCTCCTTACAAAACAATTGGGATATTGCTTCAAAGATCACATTTACACTGGACAATTCCACATTCAAAATGGTAGGATCACTCTTATCAAGATGGTCCAACAATCTATTCCAACATCCATATTTTCAACCTTGGTAGCCCCATAACATTAAAGATGAGATAAGTAGTGGTCCTTGTCCAAAATGCATTTGTATTTGTTATTTCATAACCTATGAATAGTGGTCCTTTAGACCATTTAAATTAGGCACATTCTCTACTATGTGAAGCTAGTCCTACTAATGTTTGTTTATCATATGGGAACAAGAAGCATAATTGAAAACACACTTTACTCCATGGTCCTTTGTTTTATATACATTGTGACTTTACTCCACAATCCTTTGTTGTATACACATTGTCGTGAACCCTTTGAAATCATATTAGCAACATTCAATTTGTGGTGCAATCTATGACACACACTTCAGGAAATGATTAAATTCCACATGAAGTTCTAGCTTGAATGAACTTTGTTAGATGCTCATTTTTAAGATGGAGTGGAGTTGGTTTCCAGTTTTATGGAGCTACAAAGTGATGGTGTCATAACTGGGGAGATCCTCCCAAATATTTTATTTCAAACCTTTCAGACTCAAAATTCTCAAAATTTTGGATTGATTATGTGACTATTTGGTTCTCAGTCGATGCTATTATATTTATAATATATATTAGTATGTAATAATATTGGAAATGTTTAATGTAATTATATAAAATATATTTTTAGAGTGAGGCAAAGTATGTGTGTGTGTGTTGAGATAATTTTAGTAAGGATTTTTTAAACAAAATGATTGTTAAATGATTACCATTATTACCACTGTGTGTGTAAAGATGTTAGTTTAATTAGCTCACCTTTTTGACGCAATTACGAAAATAATGTGAAATAAATAGGATTTGTTGTCAAAGAGAATAAGTCAGTAGAGGCCCTAAGAAGTATAATGCTTTCTTATTAGCAACTAGTATAATAGATTAGGAGTAGATAATTAATTTTTTCAATTATATATCACTGAAAAACATGTTGAAGATTAAGAAATAGATAAATTCCACTTGTTTGATATAAATTTATTGTTATCTTATTTTCCAGGTCTTCTAAGTGTAAAGAATGGTGGAAAAGTGGAGTTTATGCATTGAAGTGTCCTACCTTCCAAATCTAGGTCAAGAAGTTGTGAAATTATTCCTCTGTAAGGTCAACAAATAATGTGCTCCATAGAAAGAGAGAAGTACCTGGAAGGATGACAAACAATGAATCATACTATATTTCCCTTGTTGAAGGGCTAAAAGAGGCGAAAAATCATGATGTCAATGATATTGTAGTCTTCACCAACTTAGAGCTAATATGTAATCAAATGAAAGGAATCTATCGGGTTCGGAAAGAAAATTTAAAACAACTTTATAGGGAAGTAATAATTTTGAGTTGTCAATTTCAATATTTTACCATCGATTACTTTGCAGACATTGAAAGGATGTACATTGATATGATGTTCGGAGCATTGTTAAGTGAAATTGGAGATGTCAAAGATGACATATGATCACCATCCACTGCAACAAAAATCATTGATCAACATCAAGATAGGTCCCCACTATGGGAATGGGTTCTTGTCATCATTTTTCTTGGGTCTATCATGGCATGGTCCTTTCACTAAAGAAGAACCTGTTAATGTACTGTTTTTCCCCAATTTACAATAATTGGGGTGTTTTGTATGGGTGACAAGTTCATGGACAAAAGCATTTTGATAAAACTAACTCGTTCATAGTCTTGTGATTCCCATTAAAACATTATGATGTTGTCTAACTGAGTTTATCTTTAGATTTTTGGCTGAAACCTTACGAAATATTTTTTTAAGTCAAATCATTATTTAATTTGTATTTGTCTCAAAGTGTTAATAAAATAATTTTGGCCTTCCCTGCTAAGGGAATAGACTCATTAACAAAGGGGCTTCTGACACAAGTCTTGTTACTCATTGATTCTTGTCTTTTTTCAATAATTGAAAGATCATAATAATGGACCTTTTCCCCCGGGGATTGTTGCATGGGCCTATAGCCATTTTTTCTTGCACCATAAAGGCGTATTACTTTGAAGGTGGACATGATTGTAGCTTTTGAATTAGTGGTAAAATAAATTTACTTCCAATTTCCATATAGAGATTTTTATGAAAGAACCTATTTGATGAAAAATAGGGGAAGATCTGAGAGATATATTGAATGTAGACTTTGGATAACAAAGGATATAGGTTCAAACAAAGATTGAACTATACTCGACATTTCAACACTTGTTTCCAAACATTTGAAGGAAGGATGAAACTACTTGATTCAATAAAAGTTGAAATGTTGTCAGGGCATTCTCTTATCTTAAATACATTTCATTTATTAGCATGGATGATTTCACAAAGAAATACCAATGAGTAATTTTCTCAATCATGTTGTAGTGTCCATTTTATTGCTATTTACTTGTCTTGGTATATAATTTATTTATTCTTAGCCCTTCAATTTTCGGGGTTGATGCTTTGGGTTGGTTATGCCATGAAGGAAGAAAGTGAGAGAAATCATCTGTTATGCTGCAAACTTGTCCCAAGTTTTCTTGTTTTGCTATGTTGCTGCTATGACTAAGCAAAGATTGCATAACTTGTAATATGGAATATTGGAATCTAATTCATGGACATTTTTTTTAATGAAGTTACTTAGAGACTTTTATGTTTATTGTCTCTCTGGTTTGGCCAAAGAGAGATGAATACAAGGGTACCTCTAGCCCTAAAATATGTTATTGTTCTTTCTACTAAAACAAAAGTTAGATTTTTTTTCCTAGGCCAATTTTTTTTTGAGGAAGAAATAAATTTATTCAGTGCATAAATCATTTATTATTTCTTCATCGACTTATTTTGACTCTAAACTAGTCTCTAGATCAAACCTTGCTAGAACCAATAACATCAAATCCAAAATAACAAGGAATGAAAAAACTCAAAGCTATAATGGACACAAATGTTTGGGAAAGGAACTTTTTATTGATACTCAATTGGAATCTTCTTAGACATCCATTGATAGTCACATCTCCTCTTTCTAGGATAAATCCTCCATGCTTCAACAACTAACAAAACAACTTGTAAGAGGCTGCAACTATTATGTTTTTTCTTCTCTTAAGTTAAATCTAGATATCTGAGAAGAAAATACAATACTACATACAGAAAGGGATCCCACAAAACCAAAATAAATTCTAACCCCATTTCACTTTACCTCAATGATATATACATTAAGTTATGAACAATGTCAACATATAAATGGGCCTCATTGGTCCATTTGTTGTCAAAGAAAAAATTGAACTACCCACCCGAGCATTCTTGATTGCTTTAACTTGATAAATTCTTGATTCATAACTCCAAATTTATTCAATAGCTCATCTAAGTACCTTGAGGAAATATTATGAAAACCTATCAGTAGGATCTAAATCTCATGCACTTTCCTACTTAAATGGGTAGGTAAGGAGAAGGCTAGTTTGACGTGATAATGGTTTGGCCTGTACTCTTTGAAGGGATGGAAATTGTATCACTTTTAGTAATATGAACACTTCTTAAAGAGAAGGTCGAATTGTTGTCCTTCAGCCATTGTACCCACTCTGTCAAGAGGTTCATAAATTCTCTAAAAAAAATCATGGAACTCAGTGAACACGTGCTTTTGCAACCATTTCTCCATGCTTTGTCTCTTATTCTTGATCTCTTTCACCATAAACTCATGCTAATTACGCTTAAAACACAGATTAATATTCTCCTTAGTGGGGTTCCATGGCTTCTACATTCATACAAGACAATCTCATCACATAACCATCCCAGTCCCAACAACAAAACCATTTGTTGGCGCACAGGATTTTGACAAACCTAGGATTTGTTGCGTAGTCGCCAACATAAACTTGCTCAACATCGACTCTTTCAGCAACACCCACGGAGTGGGTGAAATACCCGAGATGCTAATGGGTGATTATCAAAACTAGGTTTTCACAGTATGATAGGATTGTCAATAGCTCAAGACACTAAACTCCCATTGGACAGACACTTAACCATCCTTCTAGGACTGCGCACTGCATAGTACCTTTGTACTCTTCTATTTACTAGTTAGCGTGCAAGTCATAAATGACAACGCGCAAAGGGATAAAGTGACTTACACCTTTCAACATTTGAAATGGAATTAACAACACCATACATTGTTTTTTACATGGACACAATAAAGTATGAATAGATTGCCAAACTTCAAATAGCATAACCATTCAAGACATTCATTAATACTTAGGGTTGTAGCGAAACATTAGGCACATGCTAAATCAACACACCATAAAAAAATGAGATACATTCAGAAATTAACCAAACTATTAGGGGAAACCCAACCATCCATTCTATTATTTAATCATATAAAAGAAAAGGCGCTAAGCGCTACAATGCAAAAGTTATATAATTAGGCTCACCAGCCATTAGTCTCTACTCAACGTACCAAAAAGGAAAAACACCCACAGTACAGAACTATCCAACATTTAATATGTATGATCGACTTTAAATCAGGGGTTGCAGAACAGCTACAGAGTCAGACATTAAGACTTAAGACTACAAACAAACACAAATACAAAATACATGAAAAGTAAGAATCTTCACCTTTAACAGTCGTCGCCCCATCGTATAGTTCAATGATCAGACTTCCAACCCCCGATCTGTCTCAATCATCCTCTTTTATCTATCCTTGGATGCTCCTCTAACTTTCTCGGCTTTCTCCTCCATTTCTCCAGTTGTCCTCTGGGTCATCAAGATCTTTTCTGATACCTCCCTTAGCTGGCCCATGTGTGATTAACCGCCTTTTGAAAATATCTCATGCTTGTTTGCTCCACTCCAATATTGTATCGCCCTAGGGAAGTCAGCGACGATGCGACGGGCGCACGACAAGTTGAGGTGCCCCAGGCACGCGTCGGGCGACCCGGGCGGGCGCACGTAGGCGAGCGCGCACGGTGATTCAAACAACCGGGCGAAGGTAAACGACAGCACGCACGATGGACGGATGAACCGGGCGGGCGCGCGTGGTAGAACGGGCGAATGCAAGATGGTGGGCGCACGATGGTTAACCGGGCGGGCGCGCGTTGGCAAACGCACGACGGAGAACGGGCGGGCGTGCACGGGCAGCATGCACGCCGGGTAGCCGTGGTGCGGGCGGACAACACACATAAAAACAACGAAGTAAAAACAGCGAAACGTTATGACAGGGAAGGCGTGGCTGCAAGTTTATATGCACAGGTGGAGGGCGTTAAACGAGGAGCAGGCCGACTATGGCGGAATACGTTTGGGGACTTGCATGTGCAAGGTTGGGGCGTCGGCCATGGGGCTTCGCCCACCTTGCCCACACGCCAACTACCATATATATTTGTGTTCAGACTTGCCATTTGAACATCAATCGAACTCACTCGATCAATTTCGCATCTCTATCTACGCACAAGGGGAGTAGTGCGCAGCATGAGTGCATAGCTCATGCGCACTTGTGAAAAGGCGCAGTTTGTCTCTCGGTTTGGTGGTGGGTTGTACGAGTTGTGACAAGGTCTGAAGTGCAGAATTGTGCAGATTTATATTGAGTGTCTTGGTGGCCGTATGGTGGCACCTGCTCACATGTAAAAGGTGTAGATTCTCTTGTATATGTAAATTTGACTAAGTGTTGGCTTGATCTTGCAAGCACACTAGTCCGTTGTATTATTGAAATTCTGATATAATATATATTGTCGGGCAGACTGTTCGGGAGTTGCCCCTCCCATTTATATCGTGCAATTGTTGTTTTATATTTTTGTTGATAATGATTAAGTATGGGTGATCATTGATATAAAGGATTAATGCTTTTTACTTAGCTTTGAAACACAAACTAAGTACCGGATGTGAATTAGGCGTAGTCCTCACACTTGAGTATTGTTAAAAAGAAAAAGTGGGGTGGTGCCGCACACCGTTGGCACGGTTGAAAGACTACCGTAGGCCTGTGGGGGCGTGACAGGTGGTATCAGAGCCATACACACCGAAGTGAAGGTGGAATCAGGGATTCTTGAAACATCGTGAACAATTCGGGTGTTGAAGCTTATGAGGAAGAAACGACGGGTACTTGCAGGTGAAGGAAGTGGTTTCACACTCAAGTGAGACAAGGGTTGGTTCATTATGCAGGGACCAGGTGAAAAGCTGAAGGGTAGAATGGAAGGGACACCTACGAAAGGTGAGTCTAGCCATGGACCGGGTGAAGTCTTGAGGTACGAAGTATTGGAACAGATGAAGCGATGGAGTTCTGATTGGGTTGCTATGAAGGCCGAAAGCTTGAAATTTCGGGAAGAATGTGCAGACCTAAGGAGAGAACTTGAAGAGCTCAAGAGCCAATGCAGAAGTACGGCAGGTGATGAACTCAAGGAACTTGACAAGGAGATCCAACGAAGTACTCTTGTACTTCAAGAGCTCTTTGATGAAAGAGCCCATTTAAGGAAGGAAAGTGCCAAGTTGGAGGCCGAAGTCAAGCTGGTTGAGGAAAAGATAAGGGAAAAGCTTCTCGGAAAGAAGATCGTTGTGATTGATCAAGAGGAGCTTGATTACATTGACAGGCTGGGGACTTGCTACCGTAACAAACCAGAGGATGTACGAGAGCTGAGTTCTATGAGAGTAGTTGATGGACACTTGGTTGGTGCACTTGAGCAAAGGTCGATGAAGGACAAGCTTGGGGGAGTTCAAGCTAGACCAGGATTGGGTTGCCTTGATAAACCAAGCAAGGAGGTGAAGTACCTTAAGAAGGAAGTCAAGTTGGAGCATGAGCCAATTGACTCTTCTGAGGCCGAATTCTTGAAGAAGGTTGCCGAGATAAGACATAAGACAAAGCAGACAGAAGGAGGTAATGCCTTGAAGCTGAGTTTTGTGCAGGTGACCGTGAAGGGCAAGAGATTTGCAGCTTTGGTTGATACAAGGGCTACACATAGCTTCTTGAGTAGAAAGGCAGCAAAGTATTTTGGGAAGAAAGCAAAGATGGAAAGGGAATTGAGTGCTTTCAAAGCAGTCAACTCTTCCATGAAAGTTGTTTATGGTGTTATGAAGAACACTCAAGTGAAAGTAGGATCGTGGTTTGGGAAGTTGGATTTGAGAGTTGTGGACATGGATGATCACTCTATGGTGTTGGGGCAGGACTTTATGAGGCTTGCACAAGCTGTACCGATGGTGGACCATGACATACTCTTGATTACAACCAGAGGAAAGACCATGATGGTATCGATGAATAGAAGGAGTTGCTTGGGATATAGGCCAAGGATGAATTCTATGACTTTGTATCTCAAAGATTCGAATGTGAGGCATGAGGATGTGGAGCAAAGAGGATTTGGGAGTATGACTCAAACAACGAAGGAAGGGAGGTTGATTCACTTCATTGCTAGAGCTAGGAAAAATGAGGTGAGTGGGAAGGAAGTCTCACAAACCTTGAGACACTTGACAAAGACATCATCTACTAAGGATCTTCACAATGGGGTTGCAAAGGAAGGGGGTCTTAGCACTACTTCAAAGGCAGTGTTTGATGAGGATTACAAGGGTAGAGATCCTGCTGGCATAGTGGACTTTTTCAAGTATGCCATGGGCATATATGACTTTCAATTGACAAAGGACAAACTCAAGGAGATTGGGTGTACATGTGAAGAGGTTGGAGCTGTGCATACATACTTGAGGACACAACACCAATCCGATACATGGGTGGATGAGAGTCAGGGAGGAAACTTCCTGGCCCTCCTTTCTCTATAGATGACCTTGGAGATAGGTTGGTGTGGAGGCCTTGATAGGGAGGAACCACATCAACTCTACAAGGGGCCTTGAAAGGAGGCTTCTTTAAGACAGAATGCAGCTTGGGTGCAGGTGGCCGAATGTTGGGATGAGGTCTACATTGGTTGGGCATCATGGTCA
Source organism: Pinus taeda (assembly GCA_000404065.3). Lineage (NCBI taxonomy): Eukaryota > Viridiplantae > Streptophyta > Pinopsida > Pinales > Pinaceae > Pinus > Pinus taeda. The sequence continues at coordinate 158,507 of APFE030270844.1, read as the reverse complement.
ACTAGCGTCATGGACATCAGGTTGGAGTTATGGAGCATGACAGATGTGCAGAGACATTATGTGGGAGCATGAGTAGAGATGTCACTCATGACATTCTATGGGAGTATGCCGAAGCAGAGGATGTTGTACAAGATGCTGTTATGACCTTGGGATGTATGACCTAATGGAGAGGTTGTACACTCTTATGCAACTAAACCATGGCTTGAACATGTTGCAGATGGATGAGGGCTACCTCATGGAACTGAGCATGGGAGATTCTTGGATGAGTCCGAGGTGTGGCAGAAGTCAAGGGAAGGATTGATGATGACATAAGCATGTACATTCCTATGGTTTGGGCTTATAGTTGGATTAGTTCAAGGCATGGGGGGATCCAATGTGCAGGGGTGTGTCCGAGTCAGGCTGGAACAGGGAAAAAAAGACTACATGGAGGAACTCACAAGGACTGATGGAGGAAAGTGTTTTCTTAAAACACTTGACTTAACACTTGATAAGTGTTCTCTTTTGAGCACTTGATGATTGATGACATGATGGAGGACAGTGTTGCAGTGGACATGCAGCTTGGTATTGAAAGGATCAGCCTTTCATGGTGGATGGTAGCATGGAGACATTGTAGCAGTTGGTCGATGGTCATGGACATCGATGACATACCTTGATATGGGATATCTGGTGGCAATTAGTCACTTGGATGAGACATGGTGGATGCTTGGAGTTGGGATTTTGTCGAGGAGGACAACGACTTCAGGTGGAGGAGGATGTACCGCCCTAGGGAAGTCAGCGACGATGCAACGGGCGCACGACGAGTTGAGGCACCCCGGGCACGCGTCGGTCGACTCAGGCGGGTGCGCACGGTGAGTTGGCGACCAGGTGGGCGCGCGTAGGCTGGCGCGCATGGTGAGTTGGGCGACCGGGCGGCGCGCGTAGGCGGCGCGCACGGTGAGTCGAACAACCGGGCGGAGGTAAAACGACAGCACGCACGACGGACGGATGAACCGGGCAGGTGCACATGGTAGGCGGGCGCGCGTGTAGAACGGCGAATGCACGATGGTTAACCGGGCGGGCGCGCGTTGGCAAACGCACGACGGAGAACGGGCGGGCGTGCACGGGCAGCATGCACGCCGGGTAGCCGCGGTGCGGGCGGACAACACACATAAAAACAACGAAGTAAAAACAGCGAAACGTTATGACAGGGAAGGCGTGGCTGCAAGTTTATACGCACAGGTGGAGGGCGTTAAACGAGGAGCGGGCCGACTATGGTGGAATACGTTTGGGGGCTTGCGTGTGCAAGGTTGGGGCGTCGGCCATGGGGCTTCGCCCACCTTGCCCACACGCCAACTACCATATATATTTGCGTTCAGACTTGCCATTTGAACATCAATCGAACTCACTCGATCAAGTTCGCATCTCTATCTATGCACAAGGGGAGTAGGCGCAGCATGAGCGCATAGCTCATGCGCACTTGTGAAAAGGCGCAGTTTGTCTCTCAGTTTGGTGGTGGTTTGTACGAGTTGTGACAAGGTCGGAAGTGCAGAATTGTGCAGATTTATATTGAGTGTCTTGGTGGCCGTATGGTGGCACCCGCTCAAATGTAAAAGGTGTAGATTCTCTTGTATATGTAAATTTGACTAAGTGTTGGCTTGATCTTGCAAGCACACTAGTCCGTTGTATTATTGAAATTCTGATATAATATATATTGTCGGGCAGACTGTTCGGGAGTTGCCCCTCCCCTTTATATCGTGCAATTGTTTTTTTATATTGCTGTTGATAATGATTAAGTATGGGTGATCATTGATATAAATGATTAATGCTTTTTACTTAGTTGCGAAACATAAACTAAGTACCGGATGTGAATTAGGCATAGTCCTCACACTTGAGTATTGTTAAAAAGAAAAAGTGGGGTGGTGCCGCACACCGCCGGCATGGTTGAAAGACTACCGTAGGCCTGTGGGGGCATGACAAATATCCTTCCTTTGCGTGCAAAATATCTCTATCTCCTTTTGGCACTGCATTTGTCTTCTAATTCGCCACTGCTACAAAATCCTAACTAACTATCCTTACTCGCGCACATCCCTTCTCCCTGCACGCCAACATCTCTTTCCTACATGGTACCTCCCTGTGCCATGCCTCTTCCCTCTATGCAAGCCCCTCTATTGTGCATCATTTGCTCCTTTCGTGCTCCTCTATCTTGTTGCGCAGTCCTTCAGTTAACAAAATAAAAATTCTGAGCTCGAACACCACCATAATGTTGACTTGTAATATTTTAAATATATTTTACACAAATAATATATTTAGAAAAACAGATGTGCTACTTAATATAAAATGGAGATGCATAATTATTTTTGTCTTCTGTATAGAATTGAAAAGTGGAAACTAGAAAATAATAATTAAATGATTTATTTCAATATAAACTATAAATAAAATAATTCCACATTTCTTTTAAAGAAAATATTGTACTATTAATTTAATAAGTTAATTTCAAATTTACATTGAAAAATAATTTTATGGATTAATTTGTAATAATATAATTTCAAATTTACATTGAAAAATAATTGTATGGATTCATTTTTAATAATATAATGTAAAAAAAATAAAAATAATTTGATACATTAATTTCAATTTTGCAGTGGAAAATAATTTTATACATTGATTTTTAATAATATAATGTAAAAATATTTAATGCATTGTATTAATTAATATTACACTTAAAAGTAAGAAAAATATATTTATTTACCCAATTATGGTGTGAATATATCAATATTAATATTTTAAAAATAAAATTACATTACATATTAATATTTGAAAATAAAATATAGATATAGTTACACTAAAACTAAAATATATAAATAAAATGCTTACCTATATTAAAAATAAAATATAAATAATAAATATATATAAATTTAAAATAAATAATAAATATATATAAACTTAAATTTTATAAGATTTTGAAAGTGAATTTAGATTTTTTTAATTAAAATATATATATATAGATATATAATCATTTTCATTTCCAAAAATTTGAAGTAAAACATAGGTTTATATCAATATTATTCTCATCAATATTATATATTTATAAAAAATTATCACCTAAATTAATATTAAGTATTTTTTTTTAACCTGCCATGGAAATGGGTGACTTATAGAGATTATTTATATAAAATCTAGATTCAAATTCAGTAGCCATCCCTATAAGACCCAAAACTCGTGTTAGCAGCGTCTAACAGATAACTCCACTCGTGTTAGCAGCGTCTAACAGATAACTCATAATTGTTAAATTTAGGATGAACATACTTGGCAAACATTACTATCATTAGTAATTCAGGAATGATAGACCTTATTAAAGAAAATACACTTCATTTTAAAGGTTCATAACAAACAAAACAAAACAATCCAAGTCATTGTTAATGAATTTAGGTGAGTATTCAGAAATTGGCCAAAGGACTCTCTGGCGTGTGAAAGGTGGTACAACGACAAGGAGCAAAGGAAGAAATTGGCACCATAAATCATTGGGTAAACAAATTGGTGGACATTCATCGTTGCGTGGGTCGAGAATAATGTGAAGCATACACCAGCACCACCGCCACCATCCCAAGCGCCGCAAGTTGCAACCCAGAAAGGAAGCGTATACATATCCCTTCAAACTTTAACGGTCCTTCGGAAAGATGTATTAACGGTTGTTAAGAGTCCCGTGGCAGTAATACAATGATATGATATGAGGTGGGTTGAAATCAACTGGAATGAAGTTCCTGAGTATGTCATGATTTAGAGTGAAAAAATAGAATAACTCAACAAATCCCATTACCAACTCAAACTTATAAAATATTGATACTTAAAATCAATTTACAATAATCTCAATTATATTATCCCAACTGTATAATATATTATGATTAAAAAAAAAAAACATAACCCTCGAAGTAATGCTTAATGCTTGGAAAGGGATTTATCCATGGAGTGTAGAAGCCCATAGGTATAAACACTCAGAGATAAAAAGATAAACCTTTTCGATAAAGTGAACAAGAAAAAGGTTGGATTATAGGTTACACATAAAGGTCATACAAAGAGGTGCCACCATAAAGGTTCTACAATGGTGAATCAAATTATATTGATTAGCATTGTCTCCTTTATTCCCATGGTGGGGCAAGAGGAATGGATAGTATCGTATTTAGGAAAGGCTCCTTATACCTTTTTAAGGCCACGTGGAACAGGAATGGATGCACTATTGAATAAAGTGATGATGGTATGCAATGAGATGAATTGTGGAATGCGATGATGACATGCACTTAGATGAACTCTAGAAGCTATGTTGACATGCACTTAGATGACTTCTAGAAGTTATGATGATATGCACTTAGATGCCTTGTTCCTAGTAATTAGGATGAATATGGTGACAGGTAAGTGTGAGGTTCTTGTGGTTAAAAAAATTTAAATGAAAGGATCACTTCTTTTATGAAGTTTTCAATGATTATTAAATAAAAGGAATTTATAAGAATTAAATAAAAAAATTAAGTAATTTATATATTATAAATATTTTAAGATTAAAAATTTAGTAATATTAGTAAAGATATAAATATTCTTATTAATTTGATTCAATTTGGATGGTTGGGGAATGGTATTATCTTTTTTCATCACGGTTTAATTTTGGTATGTGATATGGTGAACTCATAATGAGTATTTCTTGTAATGGTTTCATGAAAAAAAATTAAGATTTTAAATTAAATTTCAAGAACATATTTATAAAGAATCTTATTAAAGAGATATACTTCATATTATAAGTGTGTCTTTCATGTTACATATGTCTATCATTAATTTACATAGGAAGCCACAAAATAACTAAATCATGGATTATGCTTTTCTTAAATAATTTTACTTCCGTGCTTTTGTATAATGAAGTTTCGAATTTTGTAAATTGTTGAAAACAAAATCCCATGTCGAGTGCTCATCCACATATTATTAATGCACAAGGGATAGTCAAGACTTAAAGCTTGGGAGATGATAGGTGATCCTTCCAACTAGCATATGAGCTCTAATGCTCAATATGCAAAACAAAATATGGATTGATTAAGAGAATTCTTCGGCTAAAATCACATGATAGAATATTTGTCGACACATTTCGAACCAACCAGTGTGGTTCATTATCAGGACAAGTTGAAGAAGCAGCTCTAGAATGCATGTTAAATAGTTAGCGCAGAACTTCCAACAGCTATAGTTATTGACCAGGTAACGGCTAGATTGACTACCTAACGGCTATATTAGACAAGGGAATAGCTAGTTTGACCGGACATAGGGAGAAGGGGCCAAAAGACCAAATTGTAACTTAATTTGAGGTTTTTTATTAAATTAATGGTTAATTAATTTATTAAATCACAAGTAAATTTATACAATACATATAACTACTAAAGATTAATAATATTAAAATAATCATATTTTTAAATAATATTTTAATTGTTTATTACCAATTTGTAACTTAGTTTGAGGTTTTTTTTATTAAATTAATAGTTAGTTAATTTATTAAATTACAAGTAGAATTTAAATTTTAAAATAAAATATTTAAATTTAGTTGGTTATTAAAAATTAAGATCGAAAAATTATTTTTTTTAAATATTGATTAAGTTAAATTATTATATAAATGGTTAGTTATACTATTACTTATTTTATGTAATTCACGAGCTAGAAAAATTCTATTCAGGTACTTAATATATTATTAATCTAATGAAGTTAATGTGTTAACCTTATTTTAAATAAATTCAAGGATATTATTAATAGGTTTTATACTAGATCCCTATTATTATATTAATATTATTACTATTAATTGTATAGGGAATCAATATCGAAGTAATCTACTTAGTTACTGAAATGCATCTGTTATAGTTATCAAGCGCCTTACTTATCTTGATATTGCTCAGTTAGTTGAGATCTGTCTCACTTCCACCTTTTTCAATTTTGAAGGTGAGTTCTTCGAACAAACCTATGGTGTTGCCATGGGCTCACACCTATCCTCTGTCATTGCTAATCTTTTTATGGAGGATTTTGAATCCAAAGCTCTGGCCTCGGCTCGCCTCTTACCTAAGCTTTGGAAAAGCTTCGTAGATGACACTAACGTCACCTGGCCGCATAGCCAAGAAAAGTTAGATCTCTTCTTCCATCATCTTAACAGGCAGTTCGCCGCCATTAAATTCACCATGGAACAGGAAGTTGATGGTTGCCCCCCTTTCCTTGATATTCTTATTTCTATGAATATGGATGGTTCCCTATCCCATTAGGTGTTTCAGAAGAAAACACATATTGAGCAATATCTCCATGCTAGTTCCCATCATTTCCCGGCTCAAAAGTTGGGCGTTCTCAACACTCTCGCTACTCGTGCCCTAAGGGTCTCTGATGAAAAGAGCTTCGAGAAAGAAAAATCCCATCTTCTCAAGGTCTTTATCAAGAATGATTATAGCAAGTACTTGGGTCAGAAGGCTTTCCTCAAAGCTTCCAAGAATTTGGTGGTTAAAAAAGAACCTAGAGATCATATCCGAGGGGTCCATCTTCCTTTTGTTCAAGGGACCACTGATAGGATTGCGAGCATTCTGAGAAAGCATAATGTCCCCTCGACCTTTAGACCCTTAACACCATTTGTAAATCCCTCTGGTCGGTGAAGGATCCTATCAACCCGAACGACATGAAAGGGGTCTATATTATTCCTTGTTCCTGTGGGACCCCCTATATTGGTGAGACTGGGCGCTCCATTAATCAAAGAATCAGTGAGCACGCAGTTGATCTTAAGCATAAGAGAACTAAGTCTTCCACATTAGCTGAGCATGCGGAGAAGACCAAACATCATGTTTGTATTGAGGAGGCTGATGTCATTGCTAGAATTTCGCAGTTCCACCACCATAAATTTAGGGAAGCCATTGAGATCGAAAGGAGGCCAAGCAATCTCAGTAGAGATAACAGATGGAAGATCAGCAAATGTTGGATCCTGACCCTCACCTCCTAGTCATTTCCTTCCTACCCCCCCCCCCCCTTTTTATAAACTGTTCGAGGTTTTTTCCCTTGATTTCGTCCTTCTTTAGCCTCCTACCTTATTTGATTTATCCCTTTAAATTTGTAGATATTTAATTTATTAGTCACCCTTCCCTTAAATTAATTCTAAAACTACAACAGATGCATTTCAATAGCTAAGTAGATTACTTCGATATTGATTCCCTATACAATTAATAGTAATAACTAATATAATAATAGGGATCTGGTATAAAACCTATTAATAATATCCTTGAATTTATTTAAAATAAGGTTAACACATTAACTTCATTAGATTAATAATATATTAAGTACCTGAATAGACTTTTTCTAGCTCGTGAATTACATAAAATAAGTAATAGTATAACTAACCATTTATATAATAATTCAACTTAATTAATATAAGAAAAATAATTTTCTTAGATCTTAATTTTTAATAAACAATTAAATTTAAAATAATATTATTTTAAAAATATTTTATTAATCCTTAGTAGTTATATATATTGTATAAATTTTACTTGTAATTTAATAATTAACTAACTATTTTACAAATTGGTAATAAACAATTAAAATATTATTTAATTATTTTAAAAATATGATGATTTTAATATTACTAATCCCTAGTAATTATATGAATGGAGAGACTGCTGTTGCGCGCTCTGGCGACCCCGCGCCCTGCTGCGCCTGACCTCCCCCTGCGCGCTCGCGCCTGGCAGCGCTGCTGCTAGGCTGCTTCCCCTCTGCTGATCGACTGGGCCTCCTGCCCTCCCCTCCCTCTGATCCTTCGCGGGAGCGCCCTATGCGCTGCTGCCCTAACCTGCCATGGATCCTCCCTTACAGGATCATGATGACCTTGAAAAGTCCTTTGCTTTGCTCATCCCTGAGAACGCCTCGGAGAAGATCCGCCCCACTGCTTCAAAATTTATCAAGAAACTTGATGAAATCCCGGAAGTCTCGCTCCCTCCAGCCCTTCCGAGGAGAGCTGTTGTTGCACTAGCAGAACGAGGCCTGGTAGGCCAGTTCATGGGACTATGGCCTTCTCCCCGCACAGTCCAGCGCTGGGTGGAAAGAAACTGGAACTCGATGGTCCAAGGACAGATAGCAATAAGGTTCTGTGGAAGGGGGTTCTTCACCTTCCTATTCGAATCAGTGGAGGATCGCAATCTCATCTTTCGGAACGGGCCGTATTTTATGGATACCAGAGGTCTTTACCTTAACAGATGGACCCCCGACTTCGATCCTGAGATGGATGTTCCCAACGCTGTCCCGGTTTGGGTTCGCCTTCCCCACCTTCCTCTACACTGCTGGGGAGACGAATCTGTAAAAGCCATCGGGAACGCTGTTGGGAAATACATTGACAGATCTGAGCCCAAGGAGAACATGCACGCATGCGCACGGATCTGCGTAGAAGTCGATTTGGGGAAAGGGTTACCAGAAGCTATCAAACTCAAAGTCGACCAGTGGACGCATATTCAGCAAGTGGACTACGAGCAGCTACCATTCAAGTGCAAGGTATGTCATGAATACGGGCATTTTGCTAATAGATGTAGTAAATCTAAATCAATAGAATCAAATAACAATGCAGAAACTCCAGAAGAAGCCTGGGAAATAGTCAAGAAGAAAAAAACAAACACCCCTCCAGGAGCATCCTCAAAGCCCCCCTCTGATCCCCCAATCCCCCCCTCCCAACCCTCAGGAGTTGATCCTTCCATCCTATCCTCCTCTAATCCTTTTCGATTCTCTGTCGGCGAAGACCCTCCCTCCCCCCCGTCCTTTCCCGGAAAGGCCCATGGGAACCCTCCCTCCCCCCCCCCTAAGCCCCCCCCCCAATAGGGGGCAGAATCCTGACCAGGAACAAGTCGAAAGAGAATATCACCTCCACTGACCCTCCAAGAAAAGTGGGAAGAAAGTCAAACAAAGAGATAAGGGATGAGACAGCTACAAAAGAAATGGCTACGGGGACCCAACAGCCAATGGATACATATTTAGACAGGACCAAAGGAAGTGGAGAGAAGATGGAGGAGAAATCAGGGGCCCACACCAAACAAGGTAAATGATGATTTTGGTCTCTTGGAATTGTAGGGGGATGGGCTCCTCCCTAAAAGCTAATGCAGTCCGTGACCTTTTGAAATCAGAACAACCGGACTTCCTCCTACTCCAAGAGACCAAAATTACTGAACAAGAATTCAAAGACAGCATGAAAAGAAGCAGAAGTTATGAAGAAATAGCAATAAGTGTAGTGGGAGCCTCAGGAGGAATAGGGACAATTTCGAACAAAAATAGATGGAAACTCAAAGACTTCAGGCAGAATAGATGGTGGATTAGATTAGACTTGCAAAACACAATCCTGACAGAAGAATACTCAATTTATAATGTCTACGCCCCCCCTCACTTTAGAGAGAAAGCTTCGTGCTGGGAGTCAATCTCCTCAGATCTTTTGACTGCCCAGGGAAGGAATATCTTCCTGGGAGGTGATCTGAACTTAATAAGGAACGCAGAAGAGAAGATGGGAGGGAACTTCTATGCAGATCCTTCAAGAGAAGCTTTGGAAGAAATCATCCAAGCCCACAGTCTAGTCGACATCCCACCCCAAAACGGACGGTTTACATGGTCAAATAAGAGGACGGGAAAGAACAATATCAAAGAAAGGCTGGATCGTATCTTGACACAAGAGAGAATAGTGGCCAACTTCCAAAGGATTCAAAGCACAATTATCCAAGGCTACATTTCAGATCACAAGCCAGTGGCGCTGCGCTTGGACAAAGGGAAATACACAGGGTCGATTCCCTTTAAGTATAACAAGGCATGGGACAACAGCGAGGACTTCAGAGAGCTGATTAAGGATCAATGGGCCATGGACATATCGGGCTCCCCTCACTTCATATGGGAAACTAAGCTCAAACATCTTCAGACAGCCATCAAGCAATGGGCAAGGCAATTCGCAGCAGAGAAAGGAAGAAAGAAAATCGATCTTCAACTGAAGCTAGCTCAGTGGAACCAATAAAAAGAATGCGTCCAAGATACTGAAGAAGACCAAAGGAAGGAAAATGATCTGTATAAGGAACTGTATAAACAGAATCGAATGGAAGAGGAAGAGCAAAGGCAGAAGTCTAGATGCCTATGGCTCAATTCAGGAGACAAAAATACCTCCTTTTTTCATAATAGCCTCAAGCTTAGGCGAGCAGGTAATAACATCAAAAGGATAAAGGTGGAGGAAAGGGTTCTAACTGAACAAGAGGAGATTAAGGACGCAACGTCCAGGCATTTTCAAACCCTCCTAACTGCTGATCCGAATTACTTAGAAAACTCGGATTTCCTCAACATAATGGAGAACAAGATTTTAGAAGCCCAAAATGCAGATTTGGACAAGGAGGTCACGACGGAGGAAATAGAATGGTCAATTCTCAGCATGCCATCAGACAAGGCGCCTGGCCCCGATGGCTTCACAGTGGCATTTTACAAAACTCACTGGGAAATCATCAAGAAGGATTATATTAGAATGGAAAAAAACTTCTTCACTAAATGCAAAATGGGCAACAGCATTAAATCCTCCCATCTGGCTCTCATCCCTAAAGACCCTAACCCTCAATCTTTTGATAGATTCCGCCCTATATCCTTGTGCAATGTATCCTACAAAATCATCACCAAGATTTTGGCAGACAGGCTCAAAAAAATTCTCCCTTCCATCATCTCGGAGAATCAAGGAGGCTTCGTCCCTAGAAGACATATAACGGACAATGTTATACTCATTCAGGAGGCTATTCATAGCAGTATATCTAGAAATGAAAGGGGCATGATCATCAAACTCGACATGGCGAATGCCTTTGACCGGGTTAACCACTCTTTCCTGCAGGCCGTTTTGAAGAAGTTTGGTATCTCCGAGCACTTCACCAGCAGGGTCATGGAATGCAATTCTTCCAATTGGACAGCTCCCCTCATCAATGGTAGGCCCTGCTCCACCTTCAAAAGTTCAAGAGGATTGAGGCAAGGATGCCAGCTCTCTCCTTTTCTCTACATTATCATGGCTGAAACTTTAAGCTTGCATCTGGAGAATAAGCGAAAGTTAAAGGAAATAACAGGGATAGACATAGTCCGTGGAGCCAAAGGGATTAACCACTCCCTTTTCGCGGATGATACCCTTTTAATAGGGGGCGCTTCAAGTCTGATGGCCAGAAGATTCAAGGAAACTTTGGACCTCTTCCTCCAAGCTTCTGGAGGTAAACTTAGCAACAGAAAGTGCATGATTTACACTTGGAATGTCCCAAGACACATAACCCAGAGAATCTCTTTAATTATGGAGATCCCTGCCCAAGGGAACTGGTCCCACTTCAAGTATTTGGGGCTGCCTTTAGCCAAGGACTCTATCAAATCTGAGATATGGGTAAAGCTAATTGAAAAACTGAGAGGGAAGCTCCAGAGCTGGGGAATGTATTGGCTTAACTTAGCAGGCAGAACAATTCTTATCAAGGTTGTCCTCTCAGCCCTCCCAATCTATCAATTCGCCACTACTCTTGCTCCAGCAAGCATCCATAAGCACATGGAGCTGATAATTCAAAGCTTCTTGTGGCAAGGAGGAAAGCAAGACACCAAAAAATTCAGCTTGGTTAAATGGAGCAAGGTCACTCTACCCCTAGAAAAAGGAGGGCTTGGAATTAGAGTCCCAAGGCTTGCAAACATAGCTATGGGCTTCAAACTGATCTGGAGGATTCTTAGTGAGAAAGGAACCTGGTGGACAAAGATCATCAAGAAAAAATACCTGAACGGGGTAAACAGCAATATCCTCTCTGAAACTATTATTGACAGACAATGCACTCCTGTATGGAAGCTTATCAAAAAATCTCTCCCCCAACTCAAATCCCATATCTCAAGAGCCCCGGGCAATGGTAGAGGAACCAGTGTTTGGGATGACAGAATTATGGGCTCGGAGGCTAGAGGTTCTCTCCCTAATTTCAGGCCCCTGCAACAATGGATGATGGAGGCAAACCTCAAAACTCTCTATGACATCTCTCTGTGGGACCAGAACTGTTGGAATGGATGGAAATCTCTCGCCCTCCCCAATGACCTCATGAACCTCTGGGTTGACCTCAAATCTTCTCTCATTGGCTCAGCTCCCACTAACAGAATGTCAGATGACAAGTTTGTCTGGGATCCCAACGGAGGTCGTTACACGGTAAAAGAGGGATACAGAGCCCTCCAGAATGCCTCTCCAATAAATAACTGGTCTCTACACAAAGTAGCTTGGAGAACCGAAAGCCTGCCTAAGGTTAAACTGTTCAATTGGACCCTCCTTCATGGCAAAATCCTTACTGCGGAAAACCTCAGGAAGAAGGGCATCCAAGGTCCCTCAATCTGTTGTATGTGCAGGGAGGCGGAGGAAAGTTGCAGCCATCTCTTTATAGAGTGCCCCTTTGCAAGAACTTGCTAGACTCTTATCGCCAGCCCTCTAAACACTGGCAAACTCCCCAACCAGATCACTATCCTTCAAAAGAGCTGGGGGAAATGTCTTCCTCAAACCAACAAAAGAAAAAACCTAGCCTCAAGAATGTGGAATGGTATTCCCCCAAATCTTTGCTGGCAGATTTGGATTGCCAGAAATAAGTGCATTTTTAACAACAGGAAGCCTTGTATTTCTAGAACCATAGCCAAAACGCTAGCGCTCATTTCTGAGACCATTGAAACCAATGGTATCATCCAGATTGACTCGGAACAGACAGATGCAAGGGTAAAATAATGGATGAACAAATTCAATTATGAAGAAAAAACTCAAAATAAGTCAAACATTGGAAAAGGAAATCAGGATTGGAAGCTGAGAGGAACCAAGGAAGAAGTTAAAAACTGGATTCAAAAATAAAGAAGACCAACTCTTCATTTTGATGGAGCATCAAAAAATAATCCGGGCCAAGCTGGGGCTGGTGGAATCATCAAAAACTCCCAAGGGAAAATCATAGTCAAATATGAATGGGGTCTTGGATCCATGACCAACAACAAAGTTGAGGCCTACAGCCTCCTCTTGGGAACCTCCATCGCCCGAGAATTAGGCCTCCAAAACCTTCTCATCTTGGGGGACTCTGCAATTATCATAGCGTCCATGACCTTTGGGAAAGAATTCAAGCAAACGGCCCTAAACAGAATCAAAGGTAGGATAATGGAGAACATCAGGAGCATCAACGAAGTCACCTTTAAGCACGTTCTCAGAGGAAACAACACAGAGGCAGATGAACAAGCTAACAACGCCACAGGCAGGCAGACAGGCCAGGTCAAGGAAAATGATCAAGTTTATGAAAAAGTCATTCCATAGGCAGGCTCCTCCTCCCAGGCACATAAGTCACCTCAGGCATCTCGTTCAGCAGATTCGGTCCTTCCCCAAATCTCCCTACTCTCCTCCTTATCGCCTCGAGATCCCAAACTGGCAGCTAATGATCACATTCCACCCTCAGGACCTGGAAACGATCACCATGTTCTGTCTCAGCATGAACCATCCTCAGAACAGCGCAGCCAGAATCAGGATGCACAAACGAGCCCATCACCTCCGCAGGCTCATAGACAGCAGCGCCATCATTCAGGAGGATCTCTCCCCTCCCAAGATCATATTTTCTCAGAGATGGGTCAAGCATCGGGATAGTTCCACTGCCGCTATTTATTGCTGCTCGGTTGTTAGTCTCCCCAAAGTTCAGAACATCGCAAGGCTCCTCCTTAGCGACTCCACCAAGCGAAGACTTCTCTTGGAAGTGGCCTTTCGAGTTTCAGTTCTCCGCTCCCCGCCTCTAGTAAAAGCTAGTGTCTGTTTCGTGGTTTTATTTTCTTCTGATCTCTTGTGTGTTTTTCGCTGCAGAGTCCCTGGCTCCTCTTCGCAGGGTTTTCTCCTCACCCTCCAATGCTCCTTGTCCCCTTCTCACCAGTTCTCTTCCCCCTGTTTGAGCATTCCTCTTCCTGTCCCTCCCTTTCTCCCCGATCCCCACCATTCTCCTCTCTGCTCAGCCACTTGCAGTCCTTCTCACATCATGGCAGATCAACCTGATCAGCAAAATCCCAAGGAACCTACTATCAATATCGACAAGCTCTATAGCAAAGACTGTACTATGTGCAAAACCCATACTTTTATGATCAACAGACTCGTGAAGCAGCTCAGTGAACTGAAGGATGATTATGAAGCAGACACCAGAACAAAGCGGAAGAAACTCGAGAAGCAGAAGGTTGAAATCGAAAATCTGAAGGGAAGGTGCAGCCATATGGAGGAAGCCATAGAGCAGATCAGAGCCCTTACTCAGAGCTACCAAGTTGAGGCCTCCACAAAAGCTAGTGGCGCCAGGAGAGACCCCCTCCCTGATGACTCGGTCACTCAGAAACTCCCCTAAGTACTTATGGTCTGTAAATTCGGTCGATTATGTGGTGTGTTCGTCAGGCAATATAGCCGTTTTCTTTTTAATTTCAGTCACAGAGGCAGAAAAGAGGAGAATGGGTCTGCGCACCCAGTTTTGATCCTCTTTGCCCAAAACCTCGATACCTATGTACTAGAACTATGGTTTTGAATTTTATAATACAAAAGTAATCGACTCTGTTAAAAAAAAAAATCCCTAGTAATTATATGTATTGTATAAATTTACTTGTAATTTAATAAATTAACTAACCATTAATTTAATAAAAAACCTCAAATTAAGTTACAATTTGGTCTTTTGCCCCCTTCTCCCTGTGTCTGGTCAAACTAGCCGTTCCCTCGTCTAATATAGCTGTTAGGTAGTCAATCTAGCCGTTACCTAGTCAATAATTATAGTTGTTGAAAGTTTTGCTCTAACTATTTAACATGCATTCTATATATGATCCTTCAACTTGTCCTGATGATGAACCACACTGGTTGGTTCGAAACGTGTCGACAAATATTCTATCATGTGATTTTAGCTGAAGAATTCTCTTAATCTTGACATGGATTACAGAAGCCTCAATTCAACTAAAATATGGATTTGTGGTTCCATATTTCAGAAGCATTTGACTTTGAACACATCATGGAAGTACATTTTCTCTAGTGGTCAATAGTAGGGGTGACATAAAATCTTAGTATGGGGATGGTGAGTATATGATTTTTCGTACTAGCCACTATCATGATGGCCTTATACACATCATAGGGAATTATTTCTTTGGTTGGATAGACTTCCTCAGCATTTTGTGTGAGGAATTTTCTATTTATGGACCCATGAAGCTTCAACCTTTTGAGGTGCCAAACTTTGTGGATGTCTAGGGTAAAGTCTGTATTTACTTTTTTTGGTTTATCTGGGTCTCTCAACTCTGTAGTCTGCATTTTCTCTTGCTTGAACTTTTGGTTTTGGTTTGGGAAATCATGGGGTTTTTATATGATTAGGTCACTCTAGTTCGTTCTAGTATTGGTAGTCTAGTTTGTCTCCTAGTCGATTTGTCTCTTGGAAGGAGTCCTTTTTTCTTATTCAATGTTTTCTTTTTTAATATTGGGACTTACTTCAACCCACTTCCTCCTCCCCTTCATAGGAAATTTGAGACTAACGTGAATCGTTGTTGTTGTTGTCTTGCTCTAACTACAAGGATGGGGATAGAATTTCTTTTGGATGTGGTTTCACTGGTTAGGTCATACTTTGGTCTTGTGATGCATTATTGGGGCCTCTCTTCTTGCCCGCATAAAAAAGTCTTTGGTTGAGGGAGTCCTAGTTAATCATGCTAAGAGGATGTGGTGCAGGTGGGTGAAGGGGCCAACATTTCTCTAGAACTCCTTCCACCTCCCATGCTCAATAAGTAACAAAGTGTTGAATGATAATGTATCACCAGAACATCTTGCCTCTTATCCATAGGGAAATTGGAGCTGCTAAAGATTCTACTAGTTTCTAATGTCAATTTGTTTCTGATCTAGATGTACTAGAACAAGTTGGTTGTTGGATCTCCAATGTTGAATATACAAGGACCAAACATACTTGATATTTACAAGATGTGGATATGTATTGGAAGATCAATATTGTTAGGGGTAAGGTATTGATTGAGATTTCTAAGGAGGAGTAGGAGATCGTGTTAGCAATGGATGAATTAGAACAACAAATTGCAAAATTGGACCATGAGGTCATAGTGGTGGTGAAGAATTTGGCCAATATTGAGTTCTTTGATCATGAGGAGGATGTAGAGCCATCGAACATAATCCAAGTGGACTTCCCCACTACATAAGATGATGGTATCTTATTGTCTTTAGTTTTCTTTTAGTTACATTTATAGTTTCATTATCTAGTTAGATATAGAAGGCTCTCAGGCCTTAAGTAGTAGGCATTGATGATTTAGCTATAATTTTTGGTATTTAGTAAGCTTTGTTACATGGTTCCAAATTTTTGAATGGCCTAAAAAGACTATGTTCTGCTATTGGTATGGTTTCCCATGTGGTAGACCAATAGACACAACAGGATATATATATTTCGTACTTCTTTGATCTATCAATAATACAAGATTTCCAACTTACACACATACCCAAAAATGAAAATAAAAACATATTTTTCCACAATTTTAGAAAGAATATCCAAGTAATAAAAAATTGTAGAAATTTGATCCAAAAATAAAGAAATTTGAGGATGAGTTGGAAAAACATCAACAAAGTGAGAAAGTATTACCAAAAAACAAAGTCAATGATATCAAAAAATAAAATAGCAATTAATTATCAAAATAATATGAAGAAAATTATTGTTAAAATAACCATAATCAAAACTTTGGTGTACACATAAAGAAGCTAAAGAGCAAGAAGAAGTCACAACAAAAAAATCAAAACAACTTTCTAACCAGAAATCAGTGATCATGGTCATTGAAAACCAATGCTTGATAGCAAAAGTGAAGGATCTAGAAGTTAAGCAAGGATTACTAGATTGCAAGCTAATCTCTCTTTAAAAGGACCTATAAGAAGTTACAGAAACTATCTGCACTCTCAAGGATAAACAATAAAATATTAGTACCCTAAGTTGCATCTACCCTCTCACTAATTCAGTTAATAATAGAGGATAATAAAAAATTTGTAGAGGAGATCAAATTTTTGAGCAATGAGAATTCCATTTTCAAAATTAAAAATTAGTGCCTTGAATAAAGGGTGACATCTTTAGAAAATGTGCAGGTGAAGCTTTTAGAATTAGAACTGAAGGAAGAAAATCAAAATTTTGAATTTTGAATTTTGAATTTGTTGAAGCATTAATGGGTAGATTCTTTCCTATTCATATTGTAATCCATGTAGTTAGAGATTATGACGTCATGACTAGGCTCCAACAAAGAATTATTGAGTAGCTTAAAGAGGTAGAGGATAGAAAACAAAAATATAAAGGAAGCACTACCAAAGAGGTAAGAGCATAGGCCCTCACAAATAAGAAAAATGAAGACTTAAATTAGAAAGGATAGAAATTAGAGGAAATTGAGAAAAAAATGATGTGGGTAAGAATTGAGATGACAAACAAAAGAGAAGGGAAATATAACTAAAATTAATGTATGAAGAAGCCTTGGAAGAAGTTAAACCCCAAGAAACAATCAAGGAATAAATAATATGATATAGGGTTATGTCAATGAGGATACCCTTGAAATTAGATATCACTTACAATTCTACTTGGAAAATGATATTTGTCATAGGTAGGTAAAAAAGCATCTAAGTGATACTTGAAAGAAATTGGAACACATGGATTTATTGGAAGATGAAGTAAATAAGTTCTTAAATAGAATCTCCTTCCAAGCCCTCAGAGTAATGTGATTTAAAGATAGAACTTCATTATAAATGAACATCAACACCTTCATCACCAAGCTAAAAGGTTGGAAATGTTTCAAATAGGAAGGTCATGGCCTTGAAAATCCACAAAAAATTACTTCATGGGTGAAATCGAAAATATTGTATCAAATCGTCTTCATTTCCCATGGGATGATAATTTTATCTTTCATGCTTTAGAGTTCTACAAAGAATTATCAAAAATTGTAAAGGTTTGTCTATTAAGTTTGAAAAAAGAATGGACTATTCCTTGTTCATCTCTATATGTTTTCAATCAATGACACTTTTGAATTTCCTTGATTGCTCCTTACACCCCAGCAATCATGTAGGGAAGATAGAGATTTTCAAATTATTCAAGATCATAAAAGGTGAGAGAATAACCAATGAGGGATGGTACCAAATCCCCACAATAGGATATGTCTCCCTTAGCTCAAGTGTTTCCACAACATTGTTCCCACCTCAACCATTATTGGCACATACACATCCAACTTCACCACACCTTAAGCCACCATTACACACCTCAAAAGGAAGTGTTTCTAAAAGAAAAAGGGGACAAAAATAAGAAGAAATTGTTTTGCAATTATTTATGTTAGGTGTCTCTTATAGTTGCCACATTAATAGAAAGTAATGTCCCCAATGAGATAATTAAATCCCTAAGAAAGTGAGGACTAGTTAGCAATAACGATAAGCCAATCAAATCTATAAGAAAAGAGCTCCACAATAGGATGAAGCCTCAGCAAATTGTATATTCTTAGCCTGGTATAATTTTGAGAGAGTTAAGTCCCTTATATCATTTTTACCTACTCCATTCTAGGAAGATTTATCACATTCATTCCATTTTCTTATTTACCCCCGCTCTCATTCTCTTTGTAGACATATTTTTAAGCTCCAAATTTAGTGAATAAAGCATTATAGGCCTAGGACTTAGCTTTTATAGTTCCCATTTGGAGCCCTCATTATAATACAAAAAATGTTGAATTTGTACACTTGTGGTTATTATGGATATTGTAAGCTTGCAACATGTATTTGGTCCTTAAACAAGACCTATAGATCTCTATGTTGAGATCTGTCAAATCCAGGAGAAATACTAGAGATCCTAGGAACTGTAGGTCCTTGAGGGACTTGACTAATAAGTTGTTGGCCTGAATGAACAAGTCAATGTTCAATGTTCTTTGCCACAAACATTGTGTACCTAGAGAGAGAAATTCTGACATATATTAGGAGGAATATCACCAGTGGGTGCCTTAGCAAACTCCATTGACCACAGTGGAACTCTAACAAGAGTTTAGATGTATGTAGAACCACCGCAGTCAGGCCAGAATAGAACTCCTTTGTGAATGGAGCAAGGTTGGAAGAGAGAAAAACCATATGGAAAAACATCAGATGCAAGAGTAAAAATGATGCTCAAGGCCCAAGCCTGACTAAAAACTCCATTGATGGGTTATGGGAAAGAACCTACTATGAGTGATGTTGCTTCGAATTCTGGCATAACTTAATCTTATATCCTCAACTCACTAACCTTATCTGCATGGCCTAAAAAGAAGCCTTGATGTGGAGGAGTAAACATTAATTGTTTGATTAAGCCTATTTCCAAGAGGATGAGTACAAGGATGTTACACAACAAAATTCATAATCCTATAGGGATTTATACCAAAGATTATTTCTTGGAGGAAACCATAAAGGTGTAGTATAAGTTAGATTCGGGTACACTCGAGACTTATACCATGGAAGCAGATTCGGAGGTACAGGAGGATTGACCCCAGAAATTCCATGCCAGAGGAAAGCATCGAAGATATGCTAGGGAGTTATAGTTGTTAAAATTGGGCAACGTTGAGATGAATTTCACCAAAGGGAAACCCTAAGTCCCCAAGAGAAAACCCTTGAGCCCAAAAATAAGGTTTATATTGGTCATAAGGAAAACCCAATTGATTTAAAATGAAATATTATTATTGGGCAAGCATTTGGAAATATTCTCAATATTATTTTGAGTAAAACTTTGAATTCAATTATTTCCCTCCATATTGTAAAGTTGACCTCACTAAAAATAAAGGGTTCTAATTGGCATCAATCAATTTAAATAAATAATGATGAGAGCTCATTTATCATCATAAAATGAGGAATTCTACTAAGTTTCATCTATCCAACAGAGGCTCGCTCTACCTCTATCTCACCAAAATTTTGATTTGTGGCTCTCGCATATGGTATGCTTTGTAGCTCTTACATATCACTTATGTAAATAATATATCTTATATGTTTCCATTCTCACTTTGAGACATAGTTTGCTCCAAATCTTGCATGGTTACAAGACTTTCGCTACAGGTCCCTCTATACTCTCACTACAAACTCTTGCACTGTATGGTCTCGCATATGTCATGCTAACATTGGCAACCCATGTGATTATATTTCTTCTGTGATTAGATGTATCTCCTCTTCGTTTGGTATTGACACACAGTTCCTTTGCAACAAAATGTTTAGCTCCTCTACATTTTATGTATGGCTCCTCTGCATCTGGTACATAGTTATATATATGACATCGTAGATATATGTAGCAATTTAAATGACCTCATTGAAATGAGATAGATATAGTTGCATTGTTGGTTTCACATATGATCTTATGGTATCTATATATGGCATCGCAGTAACATCAATGATCTCGCTTTTTGGCATCTTTGTAACTTCATATGATCTCACTCTCTGATTTGACTATTATGGCATATAATCTCGCTCTTATAAACTCACTGTAATGGCATATAGTTTTTATCTATATAGTCTCATTGTAATGGTTGTAATAGCATTTGGTATCGATCTCAATGTAATGGTATATGGTTTCAATCTCAATGTAATGGTATATGGTTTCGATATCAATGTAATTACTTGTTGATGGTGTTGGATACCACCAACATAACATGGATCTCCCTGATATGAGGTCCCAATTAGAACTCACATCATTTGGTGTAGGAGTTCCATCCATAATATGGAATGGTTGTTGTTTAATTAAATATATTCCTTGGATTTAATAGTTAGCATGAGAGAGAAGCACACATGATTTTGAATGAGCAAGAGAGTGTGCCTTATGAATGTTTATTTTTAGAGGTATCAAGGTTATTTCACTGCAGAGGGGAGACAAAGTGAGCCTATAAAAGATAAGTAATAGTACTACCCTAATGGAGACACACACAAATGAGAAAGGATCATCTAACATCAAGCGAAATAGTTCACCTAGATATGACAATCATTACAATCATTATAACATATTTCTCATAAGTTAAGCACCAAATTCACCAAAATAGTTCAATTACTTTAGTACATGTGAAAGCGAACATGAATCATAAATATTCAAAGAGTATTCTTAAGACATCCACAATCAATGTATGAGATTGTGATGGCCAAAAGGCTTCAAGTATTCAACAAAAGTTGAAAGATACATAAGTACAATGAACATCACTAGCTCCACTAGTGGAGCGTTAGAGCCACTACTTGCTCCCCAAAAGTACTAACTCTATCTCTCTAATGCCTTGTGGGAGAAGCCGAGGTTGAAATTCATTTGCATGAATAATGAGGATCCTTTTATAATTTGACACATGACCTTTCACATCGTCATGACTCTTGACTTTCCAACTCCTAATGACCTGTGGACTTCTACAACCTTTAGACTTCCAAAGAGTTTTGGAATTAACAACAACTCTTGGTATTACATGAATTTTGGACTTCCATGGCTCTTTTCTCCATACATGACTCTTGGAATTCGACTTATTTGTTTTTACAATGATTACATAATTACATCATAACTTCCACATCATCATGTGCTGAGGCATGACAAGTCACTATCATTGATGACTAGGACTTATAGTGACTAATGACATGGAATTCCTTGAATTAGTGATATGGATGCCACTCATTTCTTCGTTCTGAATGCAGCTTCTGATCATTAATGTCTTCACCCCCCAAAGGGTCTTTTTTATTATGGATTCATTAGGGTGCTTTGATCATCAAGACTTCAAAGTGTTCTTTGTTCTTCGGTGCTTCCTTTGTCTGCCTTAGTTTCCCAATATTCTTCATGTATGCTTGCAATGTTGTTCCTGAAATACCTCTGTAACTGCAATCACTTATGACAAGAAGCCATCAACCTAAAAATATCCTATTCTAACATGTTTTATGTAGATTTTTTTTTAATTCCTTAACAATGTGCTCAAGAGAGCAAGGAGATCTTTTGGGTGCAAGGGCACACTTCGAAAGGTTGAAGGGGTGAAGATAAGAATCTTGAGGGCTTCAGGATGCACTCATGTGCTCAAGAGAGAGAGGCACTTAAGGGATGTTTGAATGACACAGGATGAGGCTTTGGGATTCCCAAGTGCACTATGCGCTGAAGGGAGACAAGGAGGGTGCATGTCATAGATATCAAGGTAGAAGAGAGAGGCTTCAAGGCTTCAAGGTGTGCTTGTGCACTCAATAAGTAAGAAAAGGTCACATGGCACATCTTCGAAGGATGATAGATGAAGCTTTAGGGCTTCAGAGTGTGTTCATACATTCAAAGGGAAAGGAAGGTGCAGGGTGCATTACCGAAGGCTAAAGGGGTTAACCTTTGAGTCTTCAAGGTGCGCTCATGTGCTCAAGGAGGGCACAGTCCTTCGAGTTGAAGGAGTGTGCTCAAAGGAAGACTTGGTTCTTCAAGGGCACAATTTGGAACAAGGAAGGGGAAATATGCTTTAGGAGTGCGCTGTGCGGTCTTGGAGGGCACATGTTGCACTTCTGAACAATTAAGAATTCCCAATCAAGGCTTAAGAGTGCACTCATGCTCTCAATGCCTTAATGGTTTCACTTTGCCACCAAAATTTTCCTAAGTCCGAAAGATCGAACAAGGGCGAACACAATGAGTCTAGACAAAAAATCATGTGCAACACATACCAACTCATCAAGAAAACTTAGGCAAGATTGAACAATGATAAAATAGACATCAAAACACCACTTTACATACCTTCCCCAAATACCTCAAACAAAATATATGCAACTGTGACCAAAGTATAATTTTACAACAAAGTTGTTATGACCATGAATTTGACGATACATAAGGATGTTCTAATGAATTTGACGATACATAAGGATGACCAAGAACACTTGAAACATATTGAATGACCTAAAATTGATACTTGATGACCAAGGTGCCACTAGATACAACGATGAAGTAGGCTCCAAAATTTGAATGTAGTGAAATTTTTGGAGGGTGTCATAGCAACAACAACATAACCATAATGCCATATGGTCGCATTGTCACTATAATGACAATGCATTCACATCTATGTTAATCATATTAGTATGGAATTATTCATATATGCAGAAAGATATTAGTATTATTATATTGGTGTGGCGTCATTCATAAATGTATAGCACTATTGGTATTGGTATATTGGTATGGAAACTTTGTATTGGTATGGCATCATGCAAAGCAATATTGGTATTGGTATGATGGTATGGCGTTGTATAGGTATCTATTGTCTTGTGGCACCATCTTATGTATTTATGAGATATGTAGAGCCCTTATCACCAATAACCCTGAAGAGAAACCCTAATAAGATATTGTTTCAGATATATACAAAGGCTTTGTAGGTATAATGTTTGACATGAATTTGATTCTAAGCAGTAAGAAATAACCTTTTTGTATGTTGATGTATTTGTCTATGGATGTACTTTGTATCTCAGTTGAAAATTTTATGAATATCTAATAGAAGAAGAATAATTGAATTCCATATTTTCACCCTTCGGGGGTATTTCCCTAGTCTCCAACCAAATCTCGGTGTCTCTATTTTTGTGTGCTTTTCTTTTGATGTTCATTTTATTGTTCCACTACGTTGTTGATGATATTATTCTTTCTACATAATTGTGAATGATGTTAAGATGTATGTGGGGTGAATTTGATATATGAATATTTTCAAAAATATAATTATCTAAAGCAAAGAACAACATAACCCTAAGAAAAAAATTAACGATAGCTGGGGAACGCCCGGGGGTTGTAGTCGAGCTATTCCTCGGGTGTATCCAAGATGCAAAGCGCGGGGACATGGCACCAAAACCCATGAATGGGTTGGAAACCATTAATAAGTTTCCTTCTGGAGCTAGGTGGTTAGCCATGTGGCATGGCCACGTTGATACCACATGGCAGGGTTGATGATGTGTCACCCTCTGATTTGTCAAATATTTAAAGGATCATAATTTATGATCTAGATATCAGTTTGAGGTAAATTTTATGTCACTAGATTCATCTTGTCAATACATATGCAATGGTGATGCTTATTTCCAATTCCAAATAAGAAAAGAATATATTACTACAAAAGTATTATGTAGAAAATTGTGGTTGTACTACAAGAGTATTTTTATAAGAAGGGCTTCGGCGTAAATCACATGAAGGACTTTTTCTTTCAATGTGATTTACGCCGAAGCCCTTCTTATAACTATGATGAATCACAGAAGCCTCAATTCTACAAGAGTATTTTTGTTGGCAAAACCTCTGACAAGATGTTGGAAAATATATTAGATCATGCATTGCATGTGCCATCACCAAGCCAACCATCAAGAATAAAGGCCTGTATACTCCTCTACCTACTCCCAACTAGCCTTTGGAATGCATCTCTATGGACAATCTATTTGGCTGCCTTTCTACCAAGCATGGTAATGACTACTCCATTCTAGAAAATGAAGAGATCAAGTGGAAGATCTTGGATATGCTGCAAAAATGCCACATATGACCAAGTTCCTCACCTTGTGAGGAGTCCTATTGTAATTGTACATAAGAATGATGGGATATAGAGGCTTTTCATTGATTATTGGGCACTAAACAAAATCATTGTTAGGAACAGGTATCCAATCCCACAGATTGATGACCTTCTAGACCATCTCAAGGGAACCAAGTATTTCAGCAAGATTGATTTGAAGTTTGGCTATCACCAAGTTCCAATAGAGCCCATAGATGTATGGAAAACCACCTTGAAATCCAAGGAAGGCCTTTTTTAATGGTTGGTCATGCCTTTCGAGTTAACCAATGCCCCTGCTACTTTTATGAGGTTAATGGATGACATCTTGTTGTGCTTCACCAACTCGTTCATGGTTTTTTATATGGATGACATCCTCATATTTATCAAGATTTGGGAAGAGCACTTGCAACACATTCGAAATTTCCTTCAAGCCCTGCAACAACACAAATTGTGTCCCAACTTGGAGAAATGCACCTTTAGCATGAGACAAGTCCAATATCTGGGTTACATCATTGATAAACAAGGTGTTCATGTGGATCTGATTAAGATCCAATTCATTAAGGATTGGCTAGCCCTGCCACTCTAATAGAGTTTCGAAGCTTTTTAGGCCTTGCGAATTTTTATCAGAGGTTTGTGTTGGGATTCTCCCATATCACTTGGTCTTTGAGTTAGATTACCAAGGGCAAAGCAAAAGAAAAGTTTTACTAGTCTCCATCCCAACGAAAGGCACTCATTGAGTTGAAGGGCCGCCTCTGCTCTGCACATGTAATCACATTTCTAGACCTGTAACAACCATTTGAAATTGAGACAGATGCATCTGACTATGCTATTGGTGCAGTCATCGCCCAACACTGGCTTCCAATGGCCTATCATAGTGAGACACTTTCTGATACAATTCATAAGTACCTCACCTATGATAAAGAGATGTATTCTATTGTGCAGGCTTCTTGAAAATGGAAACATTGCATTCTAGTGAAGGAGATGGCCATCCAAACATATCATCTACCTCTTTAGTTTATACAGACAAAAGGGAAGTTGTAGAACGGTCGCCATAAGAATTGACCAACATATCTAAAACAATTCCACTTGAACATTAAATACAAAAAGGGTAGAACCAATCATGTTGTAGATTTCCTAAGTCGGCCCCCTATTTTAGCACTAACTATTGTTCTCAACTCTTGTGGCCACGAGACATATGGATGGCCACAACTATACAAAAATGATCTAGAGTTCGCCACCACATACTAGATGCTATTAGATGGAAAGAAAGTTCCAAATTTCCACCTCTAGGACACATTAATATGCTACTTGGAACACCTTTGTGTTCCTTCAAGTGAGTGTGCCAAGCTAATTTAGGAGGCGCACTACAATTGGGTCGCGGGACACTTTGGTGTGGAGAAAATTGTGGTTGTACTATAGAAGTCTTTTTATTGGCCAAAACTTTGAAAATATGTTGGGAAAAATATTAGATCATGAATTTCCTGTGTCGTCGCCAAGCAAACTATCAAGAACCAAGTATTGTACACTCCTCTACCTACTACCAGATAGCCCTGGGAATCCATCTCCATGGAATATTTGTCTAGACCCCCTCCTACCAAGCATGGTAATGACTGTGTATTTGTGGTTGTGGACATATTTTCTAAGATGGCTATATTGGCAGCTTGCAAGAAGAGTATCACAATAGAGGACACTACCAAACTCTTCTTTGAAAGAGTGTGGGTACATTTTGGGATCCCATAGACCATTATATTAAATTGGGATAGCAGATTCCTGAGCACATTTTGGTCGTGCCTCTAGACATTATTTGACACCTTTCTCACAAATTCGACTACATTCCATCCCCAAAATGATGGTTAGACAGAGGTTGTAAACAGGATGATAGTGCACATACTCCACTTGTACAACTCTAGGAATCAATGAACCTAAGATGAGAGTCTTCCTTATGTGCAATGCAACTATAACAAAGCTCTTCATAGTTTTATTGGTTGCAGTCCCTTTCAAGTGGGTTTGTGATTTCAACCATTGTGTTCAATTGATGTTTCCATGCCTCATGTGGCTACATAGACATAATCCACACATGTAAAATCTAAGGTTGAGAAAGAAACCAAGTTTATTGGAGCATCCAGCGAATCTGCCAACAGGTTCACTATGTTTTAGAGAAGTCTAATTCCAAGTAAAAGCAGCGATACGATCAACATCGGGTGCCACATAAGTTTTAGGTGGGCAACAAAGTTTGGTTGCATCTATAGAGAGAATGCCTTTCCAGAGTCCATTAGAAGTTCTAACCATTCCGATAGGCCTTACACCATCACCAAGGATGTGGGTGACAACACTTTTGAGCTCAAAATTCCCCCATTCCTTGGCCTGCACCCAGTGTCAATGTGGACCTCCTTCGACCATACTTTCCACCATTAATGGACGCATCAGACATTGAAGAACAACTAACACCAACAAAGCTCAACCAAGACTGCATGGAGTAGGCCATAAATGATCAGATTATGGACACACAGATAAAGACCATTTTCCAACTATATGAGGTTTTCAAAGCTGGCCAACTCCTGCACCAAGGCAAGTGGCTCACCAGAGACCAAGTTCAATAAAAGTTTCCCCATCTCATGGAGACACTTAATGCAATGGGGACCATTGCTTCCTAAGGGGGGTGGACTAATCTAGTTAGATATTTGTGGCCACCTACCTATTCCACTTGGACCCCTAACATTGTTTCTCTCAATTTCCTTAATTATAGCACAACTTACTATTTTTTGCAGTTTTTTAGGTACTAATCTTCTAGAGCCATTTTGAGTGCCTAAAATATGTTTTTTCTTTTGGGAAAATGAAGAGACCGGAAATTTTCAAGACTAGTTCACCTATCTTTTTTTGGCTATCTCTTGGATATCTTTGAAACAAGATATTATGATAGTCAAATGGAGATCGTATGCCAAATTTACGACCCTAGGAAGTTGACATTCCAACTAACCCCAACGGGGCCTACAAGCTTTTGGTGCTTCTTCTCCTAGGGTTAGGTTTTGGGATGTTTAGGGTTTCACATTGTTTCTTAATGATAAAAATGCCCCTGAGTCTCATTGTAACACAGTGTATAAGGAATGTAGTCATCACATCTCTTCTCAGAGATAAGCTACCATCACCTGAACTAATTTGTTTCCATTCTGCATGTAATAGTTTTCAGTGCTTTGTTATTAATGAATTAAAGTTATGTTTTCGGTGTAGCTCTATGTTTCTATTTATATCTATATTTCATTTCATTCATGCATAAATTTGGATCAATGGTATCAAATCAGTTTTCTCTTTCTTTGTTTTTTTATGCATGTCCCCAACAAGGTCTGGATATAAGGAGTTGGGACATGAACTAGTTGAACCCTTGCAAGATCGTCCCTGCCAAAACTGACAGCCTACTATGGAAGAAGAAAATAAATATGATGGAGTAGGAGATCCTATCAAACTACTTCTCTAATAATCCTCAAGTAGCAAAGGAACGAGATGATGGACAACTTTTCCCAAATCCTTCAGCGGATGCCCACCGACGACGCATCTTCATCCAGTAGTCACTTCGAGGCACCACCCCATTCATGGTACAAGTGAACTTTGATATCCCTATATTTGAAGGTAAAATGGATGCATATGTTGTAGATAAATGGAGAAGGTTACGTTTGCACTACTTCATGTTGATCCCCATGTCAAGGAATAGTGGGAAACTTACTCTGAGAAAAGGACCGAGGAACCCTCTATGTTCACCACCGCACCCACTTGGAACCCTTTTCGAGACATTGTCAAGGAACAATATTACCCTGTGGGGAGCTATGAGGATAAATATATACAATGGGCCACACTTTGACAACAAAGGGACAAAGATGTGCATGATTTCACAAATATTTTCGATACTTTACACACAACACTGGGTATCAAATATTCTAAGCGACATCTACTATTAAAGTACCACAAATGTCTAAACAAATACATTCAAGAATAAATAGATTTCCTAGACATCTCCTCGATTAGTGCAACATGTTGATATGCTTCCAAGATTGAACAAAAATTTAAACAGAAGAGAGAGACCTTGGATCTGCGAACCCAAAGTAGGGAAAAGGTGCCCCCAAACCACAAGAACAAAGCCAAGGCGGGGTGACCCAAGACAACCCATCAAACCCATAATAAAATAAAAGTACCATGAAGATGAAGAAGGACACAGGGAACTGGTGTGAGTTCCATAAGAGACCCATTCACAACACAAGTGAGTATCGTGTCAAGCAGTCACTTGTTGTTGAGATGAAGGCTTCGGAGTCAGATGCATGTTCCAACTCAAAGTTAGACCCCAACAAGGAGAATGAAAAAGGGAAGAAGATTATTGATGTAAAGCCCAGTTCCATTGTTACCACTGCCAAGGTCCAGAATATTGAGCTCGAAGACCCAGAGTAAGGGGAGTGTCTCTTCCCTGCACAAATGTGGGTGAAAGGGTTAGCATTGTAGTTCATTTTCGAAAGTGGGAGCAAAAGAACCTCATCTTAGCATAACTCATTAAGAAGTTGGGCCTACTGACCACACTACACCTGCAACCATACACCATTAGGTAGCTCCACAAGGGACGAGATATCTGCGTTAGCCAGCAATTTCACCTTCCCTACAACATTAAAACCTTCATAAATGAGGTATTGTGTGACATTTCTCCTCTTGAATTTTTTGGTGTATTATTAGGAGGAGGTATCATGTTATGTATGACTCTAGGCCTCTCATTGTTATTATTAATTTGGGTAAGAAGTTATACAAGATATCATAGGTAGCCTCGCATATTGCCATCTCTTTGATCTCTGCTAAGAAATGCAGTAATATCATTTCCCAGACTAGGAAATTTGTTTTCTTTCTGATTCACTCTTAAAGTAAGGGGAAGATCATGGCCACATCCATGGCCCTCGGGAAGGTTTCCTCCACGCAACAGAAGCAAGTGGATAAGATCGTGGAAGAAAACACAAACATATTCTCCTCATCCACATGGGTACCCTTGCACTGTTAGGTCAAGCATTTGATTGATCTGGCTCTCAGAGCACCTCTACCTAATGGGATGATATAATGTTGCTCCATTCAGGAAAATGAGGAGATCAAGTGGTAGATCGAGGAGTTGTTGTAAAAATGGCACATCTAACCAAGATCCTCACCTTTTGGGAGCTCGAACGTAATTGTACAAAAGAAGAATGTGACATGGAGATTTTGCATTGATTATCAGGCACTAAACAAGATCATTGTTAGGAACAGGTATTTAATCTCACATATTGATGACCTTCTAGACCATCTCAAGGAGGGAAATTTCAGCAAGATTGATTTGAAGTTTGCTTATCACCAGGTTCTAATAGAGCCCACAAATATATGGAAGACTACCTTGAAATCCAAGGAAGGCCTTCTTGAATGGTTGGTCATGCCTTTCGGGTTGAAAAATTCCCCTGCTATTTTTATGAGGCTAATGGATGACATCTTGTGGCCCTTCACCGACTCATTTATGTTTTTTTATCTAGATGACATCCTCATCTTGAACAAGGGATGGGAAGAGCACTTGTAACATATTCAGCAGGTCCTTCAAACCTTGTGACAACACAAAATGTGTGCCAACTTGAGGAAATGCACCTTTCGCATGAGCCAAGTCCAAAATATGGGTTATATCATATACGAGAAAGGTGTGGATGTGGATCCAATTAAGATCCAAGTCATTCGAGATTGGCCAACCCCAACCACTCTAACAGAGCTTCGAAGATTTTTGGGTCTTGCCATTTTTTATCAGAGGTTTATGTTTGGATTCTCCCATATCATTTGACCTTTAAGTCATATTACCAAGGCCCAAGGGTGGAGGGAAAGCAAAATTTTAATGGTCTGAATCCCAACAAAAGGTGTTCGTTAAGCTCAAAGATCGCCTCTACTTTGCAACTGTACCCACATTGCCATATCTACAACAACCATTTGAAATTGAGACATATGCCTCCGACTATGCTATTGGTGTATCCTCATGGGCATCTTGTGGCCTATCATAGTGAGATACTTTTTGATATAATTCATAAGTACCCCGCCTATGATAAAGAGATGCATTCTATTGTGTAGTCTTGCTAACAATGGAAACATTACACTTTGGGGAAGGAGATGGTCATCCACACAGATTACCGACCTCTTCATTTTATATAGACACAAGGGAAGTTGTAGAACGATCACCATTAGAAGTGGTTTACATATCTACAACAATTCCACTTGAACGTTAAATATAAAAAGGGAATCACTAATCATGTTGCAGATTGCCTCAATCGCCCCCCAATTGTAGCACTGACTACTATTCTCAACTCTTGTGGCCATGGGACCTCTCGATGGTGGAAATTGTAGAAAAATGATTAAGAATTCGCCGCTACATACCAAATTCTTGTATATGGAAAGCAAATTCCAAAATTCCACCTCCAAGATGAGTTATTATGCTGCCCGGGCCACCTTTATGTTCCTTCAAGTGAGGATGCCAAGCTGATTTGAGAGGCACACTACAGTCACGTTGCGAGACACTTTCTTGTGGACAAAATTGTGATTGTACTGCAAAATTATTTTTATTGGCCAAAGATCTAACATGATGTTGGAAATTATATCAGATCCTGCACTTCCTATGTTATCGCCAAGCCAACCATCAAGAAGCTAGGCCTAGCACTACTCTACCTACTCCCAACCATTCATGGGAATCCATCTCCATGGACTATCTTTATAGCCTCCCTTCTACCAAGCATGGTAATGACTGTGTATTTGTGGTTGTGGATAGATTTTCTAAGATGGATATATTGGCAGTCGACAAGAAGAATATCACAACATGGGACATTTCTAAACTCTTCTTTGAACAAGTGTGGGTACATTTTGGGATCCCAGAGACCATTATATCATATTGGGATAGCATTTTCCTAAGTACATTCTGGTCAAGCCTCTAGAAACTATTGGAAACCAAGCTCACCAAGTTGATTTCATTCCATCCCCAGACTGATGGCCATACAGAGGTCATCAACAAGATGATAGTGCACACACTCCACATGTACAACTCCAAGCATCCACGAACCTGGGATGAGAGACTTCCCTATGTGTAGCATACCTATAACAGAACTCTCCATAGCTCAACTAGTCGCATTCCCTTTCAAGTGGGTTTGGGATTTCAACCATTCTTTCTTATTGATGTTTCCATGCCGCATGCGACTACACAAACATAATCCATACATGTACAATCTGAGGCTGATCAAACAACTAGGTTTATTGAATGCATCCAGCACATTCTCCAACAAGTTCATGACATCTTGCAGAAGTCCAAATCGAAGTACGAGTATGGTATGATGAACATTGGATGCCACAAAAGTTTCAGGTGGGTGAAAAAGTTTTCTTGAATTTACAGAAGGAACACCTTGCTAGAGGCCACTGGAAGATCCAACCACTCTGATATGGGTCTTACACCATCAACAAGGTTGTGGGTGACAACTCTTTCAAGCTCAACATTCCCCTGGTCTCTAACCAAATCTTGTTGTCTCTATTTCTGCATGCTTTTATTCTGATGTTCCTTTTATTGTTCCTCTACATTGTTGATGATATTGTTCATTCTACATGATTTCTAATGATGTTAAGATATATGTGGGGTGAATGTGATATATGAAAAAGTTCAAAAATGAAATTATCTAAAATAAAGAATAATATAGCCCTAAGAAAATTAACAATAGTTGAGGAATACCCAGAATTTATAGCTAGTTAATGCTAGGGGGTTGTAGTCAGGGTATTCCCCAGGTGTATGAAGTGAGGTTGCCAAGATGCGAAGTGGGGGGTCATGGGACCCAAACCCATGAATGGATTGGAAACCATTAGTAATTTTTCATGTGGTGTTGGGTGGTTATCCACGTGGCATGGCCACGTGGGTTCCACATGGTAGGATCGATGACATGTCACCCTACGATTCGTCAGAAATTTAAAGGATCATAACTTCTGATCCAAATATCAGATTGAGGTAAAGTTTTATATCACCAAATTCATCTTGTTGAGATGAATGCAACAATGATGCTTATTTCCAATTTCTAAAAAGAACAAAAAATAGTAATTGGTATCCCATCTCTTTGACTCTTTTGAGAGGAAAATTGGATTAGCAGGTGAACATTTCTCACTGAGGTTAAGTTGTGTCCTTACCTCCACCAGTAAAAATACACGATATTTTCCATGTTTCTTTGCTTAAAATATATGTACAGGATTCTAATCATGTGTTTGATTGATCTATGCTATAGGTGCAACCAGAGGGATAGTTCCAACCAAATCCACTATGCATCCTAGATCAGAGGAATACCACGCTCCAAAATCAAGCAATATAACAAGTCAGAGTGTAGTGGAGGAACTTTGGGCCCGAGGAAGCCACTTGGAAAATGAATGATTCAATGAGGGAAGCGTATCCCTTTTTGTTTTCTTGTTAAATCAAATGTATATAAAATGTAAATTTTGTACAAACCTATGTATATAAAGTTGTATAAGTAATATGTGTTTGTTTTAAGAATGTATTTTATGTTGCATATCAGTAAAGAATAGTGAGGACAATGTTCCCCCAAGGGGGAGAGGTTTGTGATAACCCCAATTGCTTAATCTTATTTTGCAATGTAAATATTTCATAAAATAATTTTGGTATAAGTTATAGGATATAGATTCCAAAGGTTGGGAAGGTTTCTTTCCTGGATGGTATGTCTTTCCTTAAGGCAGTAAAATATAAGTTATTCTAACAACCATTAAAGGTTGGCTATTGTATGTCTTAAGGCACTGGTTAATGAGTTTAATGGAATTGTAGGTAGTACGTAGGAACATTCTCTCTTGAAAGAAGAGGGAACCCCGAATTAAATGTCAATGTGGTAGTGTTTCTAAAGGAGAAGATTGAGGGAGTAGAAGGTATGGGTCGTTGGTTAGGCGTAACCACCAAGTAGCAAAGAGGACTACGTGGCTCACTTTCCATTGGTTGGCAAGATCTATTGGCAGTTTCAACTGTCATATGTTATGCAAAGGAGAAGATGACTTAAACAAGAGAAGGAGAGAAACATTGTGGATGACAACAAGGGGAGAGAACGAGAGGAGAGAGGGGAATGGAGAGAAGGCGAACACAATCAAGAGTGTGACAAACTAGAAGAACATTCTAACGCAGATAAAAAGATGAAGAGAGAAGACAACAAAAGGGAAAGTGGGAGAAACTTGGAAAAATAAGAAGGAAAAGATTAAGAGAAACATTCGATTTGCAGGACTAGGGAGAAATCACTTCTATGTGGGGGAGAAATTACCTCTCGAGTCCTCAGTAGCTTGAGTATGGAAATGGTGATTCTCAGAAAAATCCTAAGGGTTGGGTTAGAGGAATTATTCCTAGGAAAACGTGTAGATTGTTTATGGGTGGCTTCCTTAGTGCCTTATTGGTTTGTTGTGGTTTTGGATTCCCAAAGTTGGGTGGAACCACGATGTTGAGTTATGTAGGGTGGAGACATGAGTCTTTGGATTCCCTATGTATGTTGTTGTTCAAGATTCTAATGAAGGGTGGAAACGGTGAGTCTCTGGATTCCCTGTGCCTTATTGACTACAACTTAGTAGAAGGTGGAGACGGCGGGTCTCTGGATTCTCTACGCAATATTGATTACCACTTAGCTGGGGGCAAAGATAGAAGGATCTTTAGAGTCTCAAGAGCAACTGAAGTTGGTGTGTTTTCAGCCTTGAGCAACAAACCCCTAAGCCTTTGGAATCCATCTCGAGGGTGACAACTACAAGAGAGAACTAGATGCAACTATCTACAGTTGGGTTGAGAGTCCTAGTTCAAGACACAGTTGCCCAAAGATTCACAAGATAAGTATTTCTTAAGTGTGTTTTCCGATAGTGAATGTATAATGCATTTCTGGTTTGAAATGATGTTGATGTGCATATACACATGATTACATTACTACTAATACAATTTGATTAACATACTATACAAATTATAGAAAGGCATTGAATAATCCATAAGAAGATTGAATTTATTACAATAATATTTAGAACACAATTTCCTCTTGTTAAAACATGATGGTTACATTAATGATAACTTGCATTGACATGGATGATTTTACAATGTGATAACGCTGAGGATTTTCCTTCTTCCTTATTCTTAGTAATCCATGATCTTATATGAGGGACCTCTTTGAGCCCACGGTGATGCACCTCCAGATGTTACTCATGATTGGTCTAAGTTATCTGTATGTTGTGTTGTGTAGAGAATGTCTTCTTGAGGTTGATTTTGGACTTGTGTTTACAAGTGGCATCACCCTGTCTAGGGTGATCATCCTTGTATCTTTGCTAATAGCCAAGTTGCATGAGAATCTATTATATCCTAGTTTCTTGGTCCATTATACAGGCAGTGCCCAGGTAAGTGCACATAAATTCTTGTATGTTTATTGTAGGCCCTGGGTTGCACTATGGCATGTATTGTGAGTATCACATACCTTTCTGGAGTCACCAATCTTGTACCAAAAGGTGATTGACAACCATTAGTGCAACTATGCATGGAATTTCCTGTCCCAAAAAAGGAATTGCTTGTAAGTTCACAAACTTCTCTATTATAAGATTATCCATGAAGCTCGTGCTTGTAATCAGACCTAAGGGAGCGAATATTTATTCCTATGAGGAGTGTAGATATCCTTGTGGCATTTTATTCACCATGTGCTTCATGTTGGATATGGTATGCTTACAACGCTTATTTGGTCCTTGAATGAGACCTATAGATCTCTATGCTGAGATCTATCAAATCCAAGTATAGTACTAAAGATTTTAGGGGCTGCAAATCCTTGAGGGTTTGGACAGATAAGTCACTAACCTGAATGAATGAGTCCTAGTTTAGAGTTCTTTGCTATAGACATTATGAACCTGGAGACAATAACTCTGACATAAGCTTAGGAGGGATAGCCCCAATGGGTTCCTTAGCTAACTCCATTGGATGCAATGGAGCTTTGTCGCAAGTCTGAATGTCTGTAGAACCACTACAATCGAGCCATGTTAGAGCTCCCTTATGAATGGCATGCAGTGCAGAAAGGTGGTAATCCCTCACAAAAAATCACCGGATTCAGGGAAAAATGTATTGCTCGTGACTTGAGTTGCTGCTATGAGTGGCATTGTGGTGAATTTGGGCATAAGACTCACCTTATAGTTTAAATCGGTTAAACCCTTATCCGATTAGCCTAAAAAGAGATCCTACATGGAAGTGGAGGATTGGGTGGACTGATTATTCCTTATCGCAATAGGGCGGGTGGAGGACCAAAGAAGCCTAGAAGACCTTGTTCCTAGAAGTTTCAGCTGAGGTAGTCCTAGGAGTTTTAGCTTGGTTTTTGTTGGGTTATCACTGAGAGTTTCTAGCGGGGTATGACTGTGAGTTTTCGCTGGGGATAGTGGAGGAATGACCCTGAAAGGTCCACCTTAGAGGAAAACAACAAAGGTATGCCTAGGAGTTATAGTCGGGGAAAACTCGAAAGATATGACTCGGTAATGCCCAAGAGTTTCAGGTGAGGTATTCCTTAGGTGTATGAAGCAAGGATGCTAAGATGTAAAGTGCGGGGTCGTGGGACCCAAACCCATGAACGTGTCAACAATCATTAATAAGTTGCCATGTGGCGTTGGGTGGTTTGCCACGTGGCATGGGCATGTGTGTTCCACATGACAGGGTCAACGATGTGTCACCCTCCAATTTGTAATAAATTTAAAGGATCATAACTTCTAATCCAAACATCAAATTGAGGTAAAGTTATACATCACCAGATTCACCTTGTCGAGACGAATGCAATGGTAATGATTTCCAATTCTGAAGGAAAAAATAATATTTACTATCCCATCTCTCTAATTGTTTACAAAAGAGATTGGATTATCAAATAAGCGCTTTTCACCCAAATTTAAATGGGGATATTTACATTAAAATTAGAACACATTGTAGTAAATGAAATAATACATTTCAGACAAGTTATACTTATATTCTCCCATTTTTTGATCTTATTCTTAAATTGAATAAATAAATCTATTTTTACATACATATCCATTTTATTTTTCATCTCATAATATATTAGATAAAAAAATAATGTTGAACCTTCTCTTGTTATGTGCATTCATATTTATTTTATATTATATTATAAAAATAAAATATCTTTCTATTAATTAATAAATTTTATATCTAATCATTTTTCCTTTTCACTATATACAATACAAAGATAATAATGTTTTTCCTTTTACACAATACAAAGACAATATTTAAAAAATAACATAGAAAAACAACATTCACCACCTTATCTTTGAGATTAAAAAACAAGTGGGAACTTTTTAGGTAAAAATTGTTCCTATTAGCAATATTACCCCTAATCATTCAGTACTAAGAAAACATTTTATCATGAGATGCCGCCATTATTAGTGCCTGCCTGGGACTAATAGTGATGGATCCATCGTTGACCATACATTAACCGGTCCTTTGACCAAAAAAATTTGTGGACTATCAAAGTTTAACCAAAGTTTATCTCTGCAAATATTGGTGTAAAAAATTTATAACCAAAGTTGTCTTCATTGACCATACATTAACCGGTCCTTTGACCAAAAAAATTTGTGGACTATCAAAGTCTAACCAAAGTTTATCTCTGCAAATATCGGTGTAAAAAATTTATAACCAAAGTTGCGAATTGGAGGTCTTATTGCACGCTTCACGTGCCTGATGTTATTTCAACGGGGACAAAATATTTTACCGTAATTTTTATGTTTATTAATTAATTTGAGTGTGTAAGTATGGTCGAGGTTTGTTTTGCTTCAACTGTGTGAATATATTTTATACATTTACCAAGGTTTATATTTTTAAGTTAATATTTAAATCATCCACGTTTAGATCATAATTTTTAAAAATATTTTAAGTGACAGGTGTAATGCTTCACAATATAAATAATTAAATAAGTTACTAAAGTTATAGATGTTTTAGTAAAATTTATTTTTCTCGCACGGGTCTAACATAAGCAGTTAACATAGGATCGAATGAGGGCTATTAACTTACTGCCACCTTTCCATTCAAATTATTAAGAGTAGTTGATAAAAATAACATAAGCCCTTCAATCTCTTTATATTTTTATATCCCCATCTTGGAATGAATTCTCTCCTTTCATCACCAAAAAAGTATGATTCATAACCTATCCTTTATTAACTTCCAAAACCTTATTTTAACTCATGAAAAGTTTATCGAAATTTCATTAATGTTTTTTGGTTGGAAAATTTATTTTAATAATTGCATTCAGGAACTAAGATTTCATATATAACTGAGAGGATTTAACTTTGACTTATTATGGACAGATAAAGTAACAAAGGTATGTGAATGACTATTTCAGAAGAATTTAAACAACGTGGTAGGAAATTGTATTTACTGAATTTACTTGTCAGGTTTATATGTAATTTATTTAGGACTAATTTTCCTCTACTGGATGAGGAAAATAATTATAAAATGATAATAGATTTCAACAAACAAATTCCATCACATTTTTCAAGGTATTTGAATATGATAAAGTTATCCAATGGTTTGCAAAAACGAAAACGGTCCTTGAAATAATTTTATTTTCATTTAATTATATAGAAAATTACAAAAATAATTATAAAGTATTTTATATATAAAATCCTAATTTCTCATTTGAGGGGAGGGGAGTTAAAGGAGATTTACGCTTCCAGCACCAAGCCTGCTTCTAAATTTCACTTGTAGCAAGCTATTTGCTTCTTTCAATTTATTGAAGAGAAGAGTTTGGAATAACTGGATCATTTCATTGACCCCCTGAGAAATCTGTGTAGTGAATTGAACTTTCAGCCACACAATTCCTTCAACCATGCGTGGATATTAGATATGGTTGGGTATGCATATACTATATAGGCATGCTTCTGAGGTGGGCAATGATTGTCTTGGAGCATCCTTCCCTTAGGTATCATTTAAACATGTCTCTAATGAAATGTCAGGGGACCAAATCACTTTACTAGAAATAAAACCCGGTTTGACATGGGGTTCAGGTGAAGTGGCCTTTCTTCATCCAAATCACAATGATAAGGCTGAAGCACAAATCAAAAAAGGGCTTCATCTGTGCTTGACGGCAGGGACTATCGGCTGCATGCAGCACTTGTTTTAAGTAACATTTATTTAGTTAGTCACACTTTCTAGACATTCATTTAGTTATATAGATGGTTAAAAGTGGTCTCTCACAATACAATAGAGATGTGTGACCAATTTAAATGGAAAATTGATTTGTCTTTTAGTGGGATGTTATCATTGTGCAAAGATTCTCGACAGAGATGTGTGACCAATTTAAATGAAACATTGTGACCAAATGAAAACTTAATTTGTCTTTATTTTAGTAAGATGTTATTATTGTGCAAAGATTCCCAAAAACACAATTTAATTTTTAAAAAAACTTCCATTCTCAACTTTCTTTTAAAATATAATTTTTTTTTTTAAATTTTAAAATATAAATTTTATTTCAAAATTAGCTTTACATACATGTTCTTTCTAAAATATAAATTTTATTTCAAAATTAGCCTTACATATATGTCCATTGGTAAACGTTTGTGTTAAGTTCATGACGTCTTGGGATGAAATCTCTTGGGAGTTTATTGTAATACCGCAGTAGTTTGTAAATGATAGGTTGTGCTCGTTAGTTTTCAGAATTAATTTTTGTACAGAATATTAAAGATTTCTATATATTCTGTTTTGTTTATTCTGGTTGTGAACTGCACTCATTCTGTTTTGTTTTTTCTTTTCGTACCCAAGCAGGCCCAAGCCATACCTGCTTATGACTTCTAGGGTGAGGACTATGTAATTACAAGTTTTAAACATTGAAATTCCGGATAGCTTTTGTCACGAGAAAAATTACAGATTTTAACAAGAAGCAGTTTCTAAGCTTTCACACCATCTACATTTCATTGAATAAAAGAAATTTTAACATTTATCAGATTAAAAATAGTTTATGGGATCACTAGTAAAAATAGTTCATGGGACTATCAATCTTTTTCTTTTTCGCCTTTTGCAATTTAATATTTCTATTACTCAAATTAATGATGAGTTGATCCAACCTTTTAACATTGTTTTTGATGTCTCTCAAAGCACCACATTCTAAAATGGAATGTTTTTCCAATTCCACTATCTGGAAGTGCAAAAAGTACACACTTATTCTTCCCAAGTTTCTTTAGGTCTTTTCCACCACCCTGTTTCGCACCCAAGTTGATGCATTTTGTTCTTAATTGAGCAATATGAATCTCTGCTCTGCATGGAATGCTAGCTCCAATGTACTCTTTTTGTTGGAGATCACAAGTGCAGTTGAATTCCTGAACATAGTACTTTTTCTTTCTACCCAACTCTTTCCCCTCTTATGAAACTTCTCCATAACAAAATTCCTTAACTCCTTGCTATTTGTGGGACAGTCATTGAGGTAAATATTCTATTTTTGCATCAATTTGTTGTTTTGTCTCATCCATGATTTCTTTCTTTCGCTCATTCCTTCATTAAAGATAACTTTAGGCTATTTACCTACTCCAATTTTCTCAATTCTTTTTAGGTACCTTATGAGACGCACCATAGAAATTGCTTTGATGGGCGTTGTTCTTGTCTCACTCAACATTATCTCATAAGGAACTGGACTTTTTATTTTAAACTTGCTCATGATCAAGCGTTTTTGGATTTTCTCAATTTGCTTCCATTTTGAGACATGGATGCTACTAGCCCACAATGCACACCTATATAATATCACTAGACAAACTAGGAGCCCAAAAAACACTTCAATTGTTTTCCAATCCCATAACTTTGTCTCTCTACATCTATTTTGAATAGCATATAATGCTTTCCACCCTCCTAAAATTCTCTTCTTTCTGCAGTCCTCCCAATTAAGCTTGTCGTTGAAATCAATCGTGAGGTACTTGTATTCATTTACTTATTCAAGAATGTTACCTTCAAAGAAGAACGTATGTTGGATATGCTTCCTTTTATTTGAGAAAATCATTATTTTGGTCTTACTAGTATTGACTTGCATCCCCACTGCTTTACAAAAATGCTCAATGGCATATAGGTGCATCTGTAATCCTTGGGTCGATTTAGCAATCAATACAAGGTCACCAACATATAAAATAAGCTTTATCACAAACTCCCCCAACCGAACACCATCCCCATCTTGCAGATTTAGCCACTCTTCCAATTTATCAATATATAAACCAAAAAGAGTAGGGGATAAAGGGAAGCCTTACTTGACTCCGATGTCACTTCTAAAGCTTTCTTAAATGTCTCCAGAAGTTTTAATTTTGACATTCACCTCTTCATAAAGCCTATGGACGACAGCTCTATAATGCAAAGGAATTTCAAGTTCTTCCATTCTACTCCACAATATATCTCTATGGGCCGTATCAAATGGCTTTTTGAAGTCAACAAAGTAGCAAAATACTTCTTCTTTGTCCCCCCAAACCTTTTCAATAATGTGTCTCATCGTGATACCATGATCTACTGTATAATGTTTTGACCTAAAACCTGCTTGCCCTTTTGCCCTCTTTTCTTTTACTTCTGCCCACTTAGTGATTTTATTTTCTACCATGTCACTGAAGAGCTTTGCAAGCAAAAGATTGATCATAATGGTTCTATAGTTGGAAGGATTATTAATGTCTCCACTTTTAAAAATGGTTATTGCTAGACTAGTTGTCCAATCTCTTAGGAATCCTTGTCGAATGACGTTGTTGAATATTTCAATGATGTGTGGTGCAATAATGTTCATTCCCCACTTTAGATATTATGTTTGAAGTTCAACCAAGTTCTTTGCCTTCCCTGTTTTCAACTTCTTAATTCCTGTCTCCACTTCCTATAATGTGAAAAGTTGTGTAGTTCTGTTGATCCTGGGAAGAGGCTCATCCCTTGATTCATTTTCATAGAGTTGTCCCGCATAGTGAAACCATTAATTAGTTGTAATATTATTTTCAGATTGCTTCTTCCTTGGTTGAAGTTCCTACCAAAAACACTTTGGGTTATTCTAGATATATTAACTCTTCTAGCCTTGTTTGCATGAACTCATCTTTTTTCCTTTTTAAAATTTGCTTATATAACCTTACATTCATCTTCTCCTCGTCTGACTTTTTCAATGTTTTCCTTGCCATTTTGAATTCCTC
The DNA here is from genome assembly GCA_000404065.3 of Pinus taeda. NCBI lineage: Eukaryota > Viridiplantae > Streptophyta > Pinopsida > Pinales > Pinaceae > Pinus > Pinus taeda. The sequence continues at coordinate 116,858 of APFE030270844.1, read as the reverse complement.
ATCAAACCAAGCATTTACAGGAGAACAATTTGATTCTGATTTTCCTATTTTTTGCTTTTTTGCACTTCTCAAGTGCACCCTGAATTATATTTGTTAACTCATGACTATGGAGGCTTTGGGAACTACTCTCCCCCTTCTAAATTGATATCTCCAACATTGTTTTGAAGATACTGCAATTTTCTTGTGTTAGAAGAATTTTTCCCCTTGATATTGATTGTTGAGAACATTGGGTTTTCCTCCTATGTTTCCTTTCTTTTAACCAAGATAGCTTTATATAAATTGGGTTATGATCTAATTTTAAGTCCCACAAATGCTCTTGAATCTTAACTTCATATATCTTTTCATTGAAGCTTTGTAAACAAATAACATAGTCAACAACACTTGCCCCATTGTATGTGTTGCAAGTGAACTTCCTAGACCTTTTCCATCTATTTAGACCACTGCAAATAATTAAGTTCATCACAATTATTGGCACCCCATTCTATTGCGTGTGTTGGTGATGAAACAATTTACAAAGAACTGGATCGTCATTGGCACCTGCATACTCTTCAAACTACCATCCACTCTTTGTTCTACTCCCTCGAGTATAGAGAAGATTAAGGCATTCATGGGCTATCACAACTACGTAATAAATTTAACTTATTCATCACGTTTAAGTTTCACATTTTGAATTATATGGGAAGAATAAAGGGTTAGAGTTAATTGTGGAGCTTAGGTAGACAGAACGTCTTACAATCCAATCTTGGGTGATAGAAATTTGTTGTTGGGTAGATCATTTTTCAATTTAACATTGAGGTTGGTCCCACTAAACTTAAAGTAACTTTGACAAAAAAATATAAATGTAATAACAATGCAATGCTAAATTTTAATTTATTAATATTTGATTCAAATCTCAAAGTGTATATTACACATGATTTAGTGTATATATTAATACACAATATTTATTACTTTGTTGTTGAATATTGATTGGTTGTGATTACTTAGAACTTCATGCATTTGTCTAGTCATTCTAGTGATATATCAAAGAGCATAATCATTTCTATCTAGTTGGAAGCACTAGAAATTAATGAAGTCCTTTATATCAAATTCATTTTTGAATCATCTTAATTTCATCGATGAAAGGAATTATAGCTCTTTACCATCACTTCCTTAGAACATGTTTTCCTATTGACTTTAAAGGTGGATGCCAAACTATGCAAATACTTCTCAAACTTGAAATAAGTTTTTAAAAAATCAATAAGAATAATAATGTCAAAATAATGGATAAGAAAGCATTAGAAATTGGCATCTTAAACAAGACAACTTCCTTGTACAACCAAATATAGACAAAGTATTATTATTTCTAACACATCTCCTTGATGAATCTTTATTAGGGAAGAGATAATATGATGAAGATAATTCTACTATTTAATTAGCAAACTCCAAGGTTTTAGCATGCCTCGTCCCTTCAAACAAGCAATGCCCTCAACATTGATCAACAATAGATGCTTCTTTTTTAATATCCTGTGTAACACCTACATGATGATATCTTGTATGTATTTGCACATATTTTATTAGGTTGATGACCCAAGATATGTTGGGTTTATGTGCCTATGTCTATGTTTGTTTTGGGGCCTATAGGTTTTAAGGTCAAAATGTTTGTGTGAGGACCTATGTGTTGAAAGGCCAACAAGCCTAGCGATGTACTATGTAATCACACTTATGTTTATAAAATACACCATTGTTATAGATCAAGTCAAACACGAGAGATGAAGGGCTGAGGAGTCCACGAGAGGGAAAAGTGAGTGGGTTAAACCATGAAAATGGTTCCTAAGCCAAAAATATAATAAAATATTCCTGAAGTCATTCTATGGAATATAACCCAAAGTTAAAAGACATGATATAAACCTAAGTCATTAGTTAATTGTATATCCTAAGCCTGCAAAGTGAGTGGATGAATAGTCGAATAAGTTCCCAAGCCATGGTGGGGTGAACATGCATACGTAAATCTTGTTTCCCATGTAAATGGTATCATTCCATCATCATTTTTCCCTGGTTCTTCCCTAGTTCATGTGTTAGAGAGTGGAGAGGTTATAAACTTAGCTAGATACTAAGCCATGCAACTCAATATATCATTATGAATCCTAGGTGGAATTTTGTTGCAAATTCTTCTTGAGATGCGATAATTATATCACTAGAGGGGTAATTGGTTGGGTAGGATTTTTCAATGCGAGGCTTTAAGGGTGCTAGGATACTCTTGAGGGAAGTTGGAACTCATGGAACTTGAATACTCTTAGACTTCTTGGGCGACTTGTGTTGGAACACTAGAAGGTTAGTGGCACAGCTTAAGGGACTGTAGAGGCAAAGGATGGGGTGTTATATACCTTGGGTTGTTTAAGTTGATGGGGAATGAGAGACTATAGGTTGGGGTGTTGTTAGATCTTGGTGCCTTAGCTTAATACTTGTTGGTACTAATTGTATGACCATAGTTGGCTCTAGGTGAGCCTTTTCCTTGGTAGAGTCATAGCCTCAGCTTAGGAATGACCCACTATAGATAAATTTAGAGAAGTGGAGTCTATGGTTGGGTGGAACGTCAAAGGTTTGTAGCAATTAGTGGACGATTACAAAAGATAAGTATTCTTTATATTGTGGTTCATGTGTTGGTCATTGTGTATGAAGTTCATATATTAATTATTGTTGCTTAATTAACACACATGTTTTACTTAAATTTAGTACGGTTAAGATATTATGCATTGCATTCTAAGTTGTTAGAATTACATATATGCATCATATGTAGGGCATGGTTATTATGCAATAGTTCTATATATACATTAGATAGATAGTAAAATTCATCTCTATTATGGTCGAGATGAGCAAGTAAATTTGTCTATATGACTGGGGTAAAAGCATGGAGTTGGTTACACTTTTTGGCATGGGAGGGTTCATTTAGGTGAAAAAAAGAGAGCTTGATCGAGCCATTTTTAAACGCTTGATCGAGCTCCTTGGGCGCTAAAAAAAAATAGCTCGATCGAGCCCTTATTTTCTATTAAAACACGTGGCCATAGTCTGCACACATCATTTTTGCACAAACCGTGGGACAACCAAGAGCTTGAATGAGGTATTAAAGCTCGATCAAGCGATTGGACCATGGAGCAACCCAACCAACCTCGCTAACAACCCTACCAACGTCCTAAAGTCTCAAGCCAAGGTAGGTTTCCTATCATTTTTGTCTTTTTTTTTTAATTTAATTTTTCTTGCAAAATTAAATAAATTATTTTGAAAAAAAAACTTACCATATAAAAGCCATGGAAAACGGCCATGAAAACCGCAAAAAAGCCCTTCAAAACAACTTAGAAAATGATAAAAACAACAGAAAACCACTAAAAAAACGCTTTGAAACTATCAAAAGAACTATAATTTAAGTTTTAAATTTTTCTTTGTAATGATAACACGTTTATTATGAATATTTTCTGATTTTGAATGGTAAAAATATTATTTTCTAATTATTTTAGGTTTTAAAGTTTTTCTTTAGGAATTTAGTGAAATAAATATTCAAAATAAATATTTATTTCAACAAATTTGACCAAAAATATACCTTAAAAAACAACCAAATATAACCAATAAATAAATAAAATTAGGAACTTGAGATTCACATGATGAATATGGTTGCTCTTGTGAAACCTCTATTTATCAAATAATATATTTTATTTTATTTTATTATTTTAAATTTAAATTAATTTTATTTTAAATTTTTAATAATAAATATAGTATGATTAGTTTAAAATTTGAATTAATTAATAAATAATCATCTTTAAAGTTAAACAACCAGAGAGAAAAATGGCATTTAAAGTGAATAAAAACATTTTGACTCTTTTCTAATTTGTACCATATTGTTTCATTATTTAGTGTGTTGTACAAGAAACATTGTCTTCATGTGCTTGCACCTACTACATGTCATGTGTCAAAGTCAAACATTATAAAAACTTAAAGTCCATTGGAGTATTATTTGGTTGACATGAAATTTTATTAGTATTGCTCATAGGTTTATTTCAATTTTTTACATATATATTTACATATTTATACCCTATGAATAAAATTCATTATTTAAAAATGGGAAAAAGTGTGAAGGTAGATTTGATCACTTCTTTTGATTTTGTTTACATGGAACTCAATACTTTGGTTGATAAATTATCAAAAAATGACTCTAAAGTTTAGGACTTTAGGTTAGATTATTCTACTTGAGTTTAGAAATGGTTCCTTATTAACATTCTTTCCAAGTCAACATTTTTTTCTTGGATTAGTTTATATGTATTATATGTAATATGCAGAGGAATCTTCTATAAGCCCCCCAAGCAAAGGTTGTCAGTGTGGGGGGATCTGTTGTGCATGGTCGAGCTCATGATAGATCACATAGCCCACCTAGAGTGTGTACTCCACTCATAGATCCTACATTCGACACGAGTCAGAGTGTCAAAGGCATTGTTTTTGTCTCTGTTGATGATCATGCTACTGATAGTGGACCTTCTTCACCTGTTTTAGGTACATCTCCTAAATTTTTAAATCCTCTTTAAACTTTATGTGTTTATGTCTTGAAATTGTCTTTAATCTTGAAATCATCTTCAACTGATGTGTTCGAATTTAATGTATATGTTATTATGCTTCTAGTTTGTTAAATATATATGTTAAATTGTGTTTACGATTTGCAGACCCTTAGCAGGGCTAAGCTAAGGATTCTAGTGCAACGTCGATCGCTCCCTGGGATGATGCTACAAATAGTATCAGATTAGAGGATGTTTCTACTTAGCATACATGGATCACACGAGAGTTGCGTAACATCCCTGCTAGTTCACCTATTAGGCGTAGTTTGTCCTCAATGTTGGATAACATCAATGGGTTGATTGAGACATATTGGAGGTTGGGTTCATAGAGTTGCCTCCTACATTCCATAGAGAGGATTAGGAGGCATGAGGTTAGATGCCCACATAGTTGGGAGGTGGTGAAAGAAGCCACTAAGAACATTGATGTTCGTGGGGAGTTTTTCGACATCTCCCTGGATCGCCTCGCTAGCCATAAAGGTTCGATTCCACTCAAATATTTTAAGAATGTTGATGCAGCCCCTTTTGTGTATCATTAATTCATTGGAGCTTGGGGCCAATCCCCCAACATGACCATGTCACCCTTTATTTTGCCAAGAATATATATGCATATTTCATTCTACATATGAGGTTGAATTACACTGATACTAGATCTCATTATTACAGACCCGTCTTGGGACATACCTATGATCGCAACAGGGCTTGTAAGAACTTTGGGCATGTACCACCACCTCTAAGATTGTTGTCACCACTGTCTTGGAGCGTGGTATTATTGACAGAGCTAGAGGAGTCGTCATAACTTGCTGATGAGACCAGGGATACCATTCTAGATAACATGCAAACGTCATTGGTCAGTGTGTGTGGTCCATTGAATGGAGATATTAGCAGACCACCACCATTGCCTTGTCACCCACCAGTTCCTTTATATGATGATTCATTTCTCGCGAGTTTGACCATTGACCAGCTTTTATCATATGCATGTATGTGTCATGATGCCATCTGTGACACTTGGAGGGTGCATGACCACGTGACACAAACCAAGTACATATATATGCGAAACTTTTGACTCTTATATGTTAAATTATGCATAATTATTTATATTAATTTAGTTCAAATTAGATTGCATTTATATTAATAAGTTCATGATAACATGTAGACATAACCCAGCTACATGGATAAGCTTTAGGAGGTCATCCAAGGGGGTAGTTAATCAACTAGACCATCCTCTATGGGTGCATGTTTCCATGGATTCTCCTCCACCTCCACCTCCAACTCTAGCTCATAACACTCATGTGGAGGAGAGTCACTATGTACAACCACATAGACTAGTAGTTGAGGTAACTTCTTTTTTATTCCTAAGATTTCAACATTTTTTTGAAGTTATATGCATGTTAATTAATTCGTAGACTAATTATAATTTTCCCTTGCCATTGTGTACACAACCCCATATGCAGAGTGTTGCAGATGTCATTGTTATGTGGAAGCATGAGTGGGGTGGTGGGTATAGAGGCATTGACGATGCAAGTCCATCGATGCAGGTCCCATTCTTTAAGCCATAGGCAGGTGAGCACCAAACCTAGATTCATCAGACCTCCATCATATTTGACTTGCATTTGGACTCGAGTGTTAATAAATTCATATATGTAATTAAAAATGTGGTTCAAAATCGTTTATTTTCATATTATTTATTTTGTACAAATAATGATCTAATTAGTTTGAATTTGAATGTGTTATCTCGCAGTACTAGATTATGGGCACTTACTTTACACACAATAACTCACATAAGAGTTCTAGTGGTACTTAGAGTGGATAGTTTGTATATAGGCTCATTTCATAGGGAACATTCACATGTGATACAAACTTTGTATATTTTCATACATTGATAGTTTATGGATGTACATGAACATTATTTCAGTTTGTGGATGTTCATGTGTTATTTGTAATTCATACACATTTTCATATGGATACTTTATTGATACATTAATTATTTCAATTTATGGATTTGTATTAATCTTGTTTATGAATGTTTATTAATTTTTTAAGTTTATATATCTATTAAAATTATTTCACTAGTTTAATTTTTTTCTATATACTATAACTTTTATTAAAAAGTATAAAAAAAATGATTTTTAATTTCATAGACTAAGAAAATAAGTACAATCTCAAGTTATGATGCAAGTCACTTTGATACTTAAAATGAACTAAAATATATGATGGTTGAATTAAAAAATACAAATTGCACTGAAATAAGTTTTAAATTCGATTTTAAAAGATCTATCGTAAACAACAAATAAGTTTTATTCAATTATATGTATTTTGAGGTCATCTACAATAGCTTAGTCATAACATGATATTTAAGTCATATGTATTAGAATTTAACATATACCAAAAAACAATTAATGATATATGTTTCTAAAATTTTGTATATAATTAAACATGAACTTTCCTAAATTTATTTGGTTATCTCAAGGTTCAATTAAAAAACACAAATGAAATTGAAATAAGTTTTATTCAATTTCAAAAGATGTCTTGTAAACAACAAATAAGTTTTATTCAAAAAAAAAAATTTGAGGTCATCTACAAGAGCTTAGTCATAATATGATATAAGTATGTATTTTACTATGATGCGAGTCACTTTGATAATTAAAATGAACTAAAATATATCATGTATCAACTTAATATTGAGCATGGAAAGAATTGCAATCATGCTTCATATTGACTTGTAGAAAGTGTCTTTTAGTGCAATCAACATGTATGTTATCACAATTCAATTTTAAAAATAAACTATTTGAATTCTAAAGTCATCCATATTATAATAAAAAAGTTATATATGAATTTTTTATGACCGGCCCATATACCATTGCATGGTCAACTTTGTTTAAGTATTTCAATCAATTTATTGTCTCAAGGTTCAATTAAAAAACACAAATAGGATTGAAATCAGTTTTATTCAATTTTTAAAAATTTCATGTAAACAAAAAATAAGTTTTATTCAATATTATTTCTTTTGAGATTATCTACAAGAGCTTAGTCATAACATGATATAAGTAAATCATATTGGAAATTAATATAGGTCAAAAAAACAATATATGACGAAATTTCTATAATTTTATATATTGTTATCAACTTTCCTAAATTTAATTAGCTATCCAAGTATTTCAATCAACTCTTTATGATTGAAATAAGTTTTATTCAATTTTAAAAGATGTGGAGATGTAAAAGTTACAAATAAGTTGTATTCAATTTTATCTTGTTTGAGGTTATCTACAAGAGCTTAGTTGTGTGTGTGTGTGTGTGTGTGTTTTATTTGTTGCACCTTTTACAATCCAATATGAAGCATGGAAAATGAAAATAATAATAATGTAGTTAATTACAAATAGTTTATAGTTTCAAGAAGCAAACATTTCAATTAAGTGAACATTTTATTTGATATGAAAATTCAAATATTCTATTTATGGTTGAATTACTATAACATATAAATCAATGCACGTCGTCAATAATTTTTTTGGGCTTACACTAAAATCAATGCACAATGTTAATCTAATTACCTTGAAATTAAAGTACACCATACATCTAGTTACATCAAATCAAAAATCAACATCTTCACTGAAACCAATGCACCTAATGCAAGCAATCAAATATGATGAGAAATCAACATCTACACTAAAATTAATGCTTCTAATTCCAACAATAAAATAGGATTATAAATCAACATCTACATTGAAATCAATGCATCTAATGCAAGTAATCAAATATGATGATAAATCAACATATACACTGAAATCAATGCATCTGGTGTTAGCAATCAAATAGGATTAGGAATCAACATCTACATTGAAATCAATGCATCTAATGCAAACAATCAAATGGGATTAGAAACTAACATATTTAATGAAATCAATTCATCTAATGCAAGCAATCAAATAAAATTAGAAATCAACATCTACACAAAAATTAATGCATCTAGTGCAAGAAATCAATTAGGATTAGAAATCAACATCTACACTAAAATCAATGCATCTAGTGCAAAAAAAAATCTTCCCTTTCTCTCCCCCACCCTTCCATATACATCTATATCTCCCTCCCTCTCTCCTTCTTTGTCTCTCTATCTCACCCCCCAAACACAGACACTCTTGCTCTTCATATATATCTATATCTTCCTCCCTTCATCTCTCTATCTATCTCTTCTTCCCTCTCTCTTGCTTCCATCTATATCACTACCTGCCTTTGTCTCTCCTTCTTCGTCTCTATATATCACCACGTAAACATACACATTGTTTATCCATATATATCTATATCTCTCTCCCTCTCCCTCTCTCTCTTACCCTTTTGTCCCTCTCTCTCTTTACCTTCTCTTCCTTTGTCTCCCCTTCTATCTCTTTTCCCTCCTACTCTCCTCTCTCCCTCTCTCTCCATCTCCCTTTTCACTCCATGTCTCTCTCTCCACCTTTCTCTCTCTCTGTCTTTATTCTTACCTCCCTCTCTTTGCCACTCTAACTCCATATCTATCTCTCTCCCTCTCTCTCAAGTCCTCTCTCTCTTTCTTCATTTCTCTCCCACCTCCCTCTGTCTCTCCCCCTCATCACTTTGTCTCTCTCTCTCTCTCCAACTCTATCACTATCTCCCTCCCTCTCTCATTCTCTCCCCCCTTCTCTCCATGTCTCCTCCTTTGTCTTTCTATCTCACCCCAAACATACACACACTCTCTCCAATGCTCCTCAGGTAATTTATCCAGTCAGGGTATATAAAGGGTGGTTAGGACACTAGGTTGTTAATATAGGTTCTTTTTTCATAAGGGTTTCCTGCGGGCAAAGGTAATATTAATGTGAAAAGTACCCAAGAAATCCAAGAAAGTCATCTGCCCTAGATCGTCTGGCTTTAGTGAATCATTCCCACGTCAGTCATGAGAATCCTAAAAAGTGGTTAGTTGTCGCACTTAAGTAAAGCAAGTAGGAGGCTTAACTTCATAAAATAAATAAATAGCAATGATTTTTTGTCGGCCTAACCACACTTTGTCTCTGAAGCAAGATCAAAAATCCATGTTTGTTTGTCCGTCAATCTTCCATTGGCTCAAACTTTTCTAGGATTTGATTGGGAACAAATAGATTCTATAGAATCTTAGGCTTATGTTTCTCTTATTTCAGTAAGAACAAATAAGATCGTTAACAATATGGTTCAAATTAGCTTGATGCTTTGTTAGGTGCTCTATTTTCCACATCTAGGCTGAACTTTTTCTCCTCCCTCTCCCTCCATCTTTGTGTCCCCCCCTCTCTCTTTCCCTTCTCTCCCTCTCTCTCTCCTCTCCTTCTCTCTTTCTTCACTCCTCCTCTTCTCTCTCCCTCACTTTATCTCCATCTCTCCATTGTCACTGTCCCTGTGTCTCCACCTCTCTCACCCTAGGTCTTTATTCTTTCCTCCCATATATTTTTGGAGCTAATATACATCCTAATATATTAATATATATTATAATATAACAAAATTTATATTATATTAAAGTTAATATTATAATAATCCAAAATTAATATTAATATCAGATTTCTCATATTTTTAATAATAATAATAATAATAATAATAAATTTTTAATATTAATATTAGTTTTAATAAGGTTTCTACATGACATGATAACAAAAATTATAATAAAATTTGGCATTTTAATGTGGTAAAAACTCTTGTGGAAGGTAAATTTATGATCCATTCAAATTCATGGTATATGATAAGCTATATTTTGAGCATGGACATACATACCTACGCATTACCCCCATACTGTGATGTAGAATGTGTCTCTTGACACAATAACATACAAGATTTCTAATGTTGTTCATAGCCTAGATCTAGTTGAATTTTCATTTTTAGTAAAACAATATCATATCAACTTGCTTAAATTATTAATGGATTAAATTTTAGATCTCTAATATTTCTAAAATATAAATTATGGGATTATGGGATTGACATAAGGATTTGAATTTTTTTATAGAGGCTCAATCGAGCTCCATAGCTCGATCAAGCCATGTAGCTCAATCAAGCCCCTGGTTAACCAAGTAAATGGCTCGATCAAGGGTTTTGGTAACCCTCGATCGAGTTATTTGAATTTAAAATTTAAGTGGTTGATTGAGTGTTTTAAGTGCTTGATCGAGCTTATGAGGTCCTAAAAACCATAATTTTAGCACCCCTTCTGAAAATTTTTCTACAACACCATTTTGTAGCCTAACAGACTTAGCGAAAAAAAATTGTCCTTAAGTGGCGATGTTGATCATGTTGGATTCATTAAGCAATCCTCTATCTAATGGCATATGTGTTTGACCTTTTCAAACTGATATGACATTTTTCATCTAATTTCTTTTAAACATGATGCTTAAATAAATGTTGGATAGTTTTAAAGAGATAGAATAAAAAATCAATAACATAAAATATACACAACTAAAAAATTTCAAAAAGTACCATTATCTTCTTTTATGTGTCCTCTTCAAAGGGGTACTCTTAGCTTTTGAATTTATTTAAATAGTTGAAAAAAAACTTACAAAAACACTTGTGTCTTCAAAACGCATTTGAAATATTACTTTGACATCTCCAAAAAATTATAA
>APFE030270844.1:26010-65695 GCA_000404065.3 Pinus taeda | reverse complement strand
AGAGAGGGAGGGGGAGGGAGAAGGAGAGAGGGATGGAGATAGTGATAGATTTGGAGGGCAAAGAGAGAGAGAGAGAGTGATGGGGGGAGAGACATGAGGAGGTGGTCAAGAAAATGAGAGAGAGAGGTTTTCAGAAGGAGAGAATGGGAGAGGGGGGGAGAGAGAGGGAGGGAAGGACATAGAAAGATCTAGGTGGAGAGAGAGAGAGGGAGTGATAAGGGAGAGATGGAGAGAGAGTGAAGGAGAGAGGAGAGAAGGAGGGAAGAGTGAGAAAAGGAGAGGAGAGCGAGAGGGAGAGAAAGGGAAGAGAGATAGAGGGAGACACATAGACGGGGGGGGGGAGAGAGAGAGAAGGAGAGAGGGAGAGATAATAACATAGATTGAGGGTATAGAGAGAGAGAGAGAAAGGGAAAGAGAGCGGGGGGAGGGACGCATGTAGGGAAGGAGAGAGAGAGCGGGGGGTGAGATAGAGACAAAGGGAGATCTAGATATAGATGGAGGGGGGAGAGAGGGAAGAAGAGAGAGACAAAGAGAGGGAGGGAGGGAGAGAGAGATAGATAGATATGGAGAGAGAGTGCATGCGTGTTTGGGGGTGAGATAGAGAGATAAAGAATGAACGAGGGAGGGAGACAAACACAAAGTGGAGGGGAGAGAACAAGGGAAGAACAAAAAGATACACATATACAAATATAGATATTATATAGTATTATATAATATTGAACATTATTAACTGTAGAAAAAGAGGAAGTAAGAATTTTATGAAAGGTAAATGAAGTTAGATTTGGAAAGCCATGAATATTTTGATTTTTCATTGAAATAGATGCATTGATTTCTAATCCTATTTGACTCATTGAACTTGAGTTGATTTCAATGTAGTTGTTGATTTCTTACCCTATATGCATTGCTTTTAGTATAGACGTTGATTTACAATCCTATTTGATTGTTTGCACTAGATGCATTGATTTCAATGTAGATGTTGATTTTTAATTTGATATAACTAGATGTATGGTGTACATAAATTTCAAAGTAATTAGATTAATAGTGTACATTAGTTTCAATGTAAACACAAAAACAATTATTGACAATGTATGTTGACTTCCAGTTACAATAATTCAACCATAAATAAAATACTTGAATTTTCATCTTAAATAAAATGTTCACTTGCCTGAAATGTTTGCTTCTTGAAACTATAATTTATTTGTAATTGACTACATTCTTATTTTCCCATTTTCCACCATTCAACATTGTTAGTAATTTTCCATTCAAATGAGATAATAGAAAACAACTGCCATTGATAATTACTTGGGGTTTAGCACTCCATAAGTCACAATGATTTACATTGGAGAAAACTACTATTAATACTAGAGAGAAAGAGAGACAAGGTATAATGTTTACTACAATAGCTGGAGTTAAAGATTTGAATGGTTTATGATTTCAGCCGTCTTTTTCATTTGACCGATACAAAAAGATGGCAAAACTAACATGTGTGAAAATAAGAACAATAGAAGAAAGTAGTTTGAGTTTGATCACAATGAAGACTATTTGTAGTTGATTACATTTTTATTATTCACATTTTCTATCTTTCAATACTGTTACATTGTCACTTTGCATTCAAATTTTTTATTTAATCATTTTTTATCATTCAAGTTATTGATAGTCTCTATCATATCAACAAAATAAGATAATTGAGTAAATTTAAAACCAGCATGGATCCATCTTAACCCTAGATCTATCAAGCGTCAAGAGGGATCAAATATTTCGAGGTGCAAACTTCTTTTTTGAGTGTAAAACTTGAGGAAAGGTTTGCACTTCGAGAGATTTGATCACTCTCGGCGCTTGATAGATCTGGGGTTAAGATGGATCTAGGCTTGTTATATAATACTATATAATATCTATATTTGTATCTATGTACCTCTTTCTTATTCCCTCTCTCTATCTAACCCCCCAAACATAGACATTCTCTTGCCATATCTATCTCTCTCTCTCTCTCCCTTTCTCTTTTTCTCCCTCTCTTCCCCTTCTCTCTCCCTCCCTTTCCCTTCTATCTCTCTCACTCTCCTCTCACTCCACCTTTCTCCCTCTATGCCTTTCTTCTTCCCTCCATCTCTCTCTCCCTCCAACTCCATCCCTCTCTCCTTCTCTCTATTGAGTCCTCTCTCTCTTCCTTCCCCCCTTTGTCATTCTCTCCCACCTCCCTCTGTCTCCCCCTCCCCATCACTCTCTCTCTCTCTTCCCTCTGACACCGTCACTATCTCCCTCCCTCTCTCCTTCTCTCTCTCCCCTCCATCTTCGTGTCTCCCTCTCTCTCTTCCCCTTCTCTCCCTATTTCTCTCCTCTCCTCTCTCTTCCCTCCTCTCTCCCTATTTCTCTCCTCTCCTCTCTCTTCCCTCCTCTCTCCCTCACTCTCTCCTCATATCTTCCTTGTCACTTCATCTCTTTCTCCACCTCATCTCTCTATGTCTCTATTCTTTCCTCCCTCTCTCTCCCCCTCCAACTCCATCTCTTTCTTTCTCTCTCTCTCTCCTCTCTTTCCCCTCGTCTTTGTCTTCCTTCCTCTCTCTCCCTCTCTCTACCACCCCCTCTCTCTCTCCCCCGTCATTCTCTCTTTCTCTCTGCCCTCCAACTTTGTCACTATCTCCCTCCTTCTCGTTCTCCTTCCCTGACACACCCACCGCCCGCTCCCTTAATGCCTCTCTCTCTCTCTATTAAATTTGATTCCATGATACTCTGTTTAAGAAAGTATCTAAATTAAAAAAACTCAATTGGTTGTAAAATATTAAACCTAGAATTTGGATCAATCATATCAAAGAAAATACAATAATGAAAATTTTAAACAATCATGCATTATCTATCCTCTATTATTGTTAGTCAATTTGTTAGCTCTTAAGATTGATCTATGTTGATTCTTAGTAATATTATTTATAGTATATATATTTCACATCTTTATATATAAAGTATTTTTGTTTTTAACTTTATTGAAACCTTGATTTACTTCTATGTTTTTAGTAGCGGTGTGAGGATAGATGGTTTTAGATATATATTAAAAGTCTTTTTCCTTTTAGATTTAATTAAAAAAATGTTGTAGGATTAAATTAAAATTAAATATTTATGAATCAAAATTAAATTAAAATAAAATATTGCGAAATAAGTTATGTTTTTTGAGCATGTGGTATTGAGAAGTCATGGTATTGGCCCATGATATTGTAACAAAACCTATTTACATGTTAATAATAACCACGGTAAAGTGGGGGTGAATATACATGGTTGAGAATCATGTCATATTGTTATAAAATATTTTGACTATGAAATAAGTTATAGTTTTTGGGCATGTGGTATTGATAAACCATGGTATTGGCCCATGGTATGGTAATAAAATATATTCACAAGTTAATAACTAAATCAATATATAACGAACTGACTTTAACTTTAACTTTTTATTATTAATTGAGCCAATATTTAAATGTTTAAGGTTTCTGGCTTTATATTACTTTTAACTTCTTCTTTTTTTGTTACTTTTAATGTTTTATTTTTATTTTTTTAATTTAGACGACATATAAATGTTAAATGTTAAACATTTACGCCTACACATATGCCCTTATATTAAATTTGTTAAATGCTAAACTTTTACAATTGACATCTACCCCATATGGATTGTAGCCCATACTGGATTGTAGAGCGCCTCTTAGACCAAGTTAATCCTAGACATATTTAATATATTTAAAATGATCATAATAATTAGATGTACAACAAATTTTGTGCCACTGTGCATGACTAAAATGAACCTAGATCCATCTTAACCCAAGATCTGTCAAGCGTCCTAAGGATCAAATCTCTCCAGAAGCAAACATTTCCTCAAGTTTTTCACTCAAAAAAAGAGTTTTTCACCTCTAGATATTTGATCCCTAGGCTTCAGAGATCTGAGTTAAAGTTGTATCTAGGCTAGTTCTAAGATTCTTAGTCACGGAGATTCACTCCCATGTTACCATGTAGATTGTTAATCTATTCTTAACCAAGCAGATTCTTAATCTTTATATAGGTTTTGTTACAATACTATGGGCCAATACCATGGCTTACCAATACCACATTTCCAAGAAAACAAAAATCTCTTGTGTTTTTTTTAATCAATCAATTTAATTAAAAGGACAATAAGAGAATAACTATTTTGAAGATAAATATTGACCTTTGATTTGTATAAACTATTATGGATATTCTAAAATATTTCAAGGTTACTACCATACATCTAGTAATTATAGATAATTAAATTAAAATTACAAAATCCCTATTGCAAAATACACACACACATATATATATAGGGGGAAGGAACAACTTAACGAAAAAATTGCATAATGAAAAGTGGATGAATATTCTAAAATATTTCAAGGTTACTACCATACATCTAATAATTATTGGTAATTAAATTAGAATTACAGAATCCCTATTGCAAAAAAGACACACACACACACACACACATATATAGGGGGTAGGAGAAACTTAACGAAAGAATTGCATAACGACAAGTGGATCTTAGGGATTGGGTTACTTATTCTATGTAGCTTTTATACAAGGAAGGAGAAGAAAGAGAAATGATATCACTTTTGCTTGGAGCAGTTGAGGGTAAGTGATGGGTCCAGCCCACCCTTGTCACGCCACACAAGGTTATTAACGCATGAATAAATGGAATTTAATGATGGCAAGCAGATTAGGTGTAAGGTTAACTCATCCGACGGTTGATTGTAATGATTTTGATTTGGTTTTGGAGTTCGCACTTGTGATTGGTACCTTATGCTTTTGTCGATGGACAAGTGTCCACCCTTGGGATTGTCAACCTCGCCTTGGTATGGGAGATCAAACCCTAGCATAAATCACTTGCATGCACATTTGTTGAGTTTGTAAGCTCTACGTTCTTGGTAAGTCATCGTTGTTTTTGAGCGAGGTTTCTGCTGTTTTGTGCTTTGGTTCAGTGTTTGACCTGAAAGTTTTTGTCCTTCATCTGGTATGAAGTTCTGTTACCACTGTTAATTTGATCATGTTGCTTTACCTGTGCTTGTTTTGGTAGATTATCGTGTATTTGTAGTTTTTTGGTTAACGTAACTCTGTGCTTCCTTTGCATGCGATACCAATTCTAGTGGTTTGCTGATTAATGTGATTCTTTCCAACTTGAACCTTTCTAGGTGACAATTATTGAGTTTCTGTTCGTCTTCCTTCGGGTTCGAACAAGATGTGGTTGCAGTCCTCGACTTTGACTCCTTCAGCGTTGCAAGGGTAAGCTCTCTGGTTCTATGCTATCAGCAGTTCCCTCTTTTCCCTCAGTTGACTAATGTTTTGGCTCCTTCATGAGCAGGGTAACCTTAATGAACTGCCATGACCGCAACTTGCCTCTGTCAGGGAATTTTCAGACCCAGGTTTGTTCTTCCATTTGTTCTTGTCTTACTTTGCCGCGCAATACTCACAAAAGTTGATAAATGGTTGTCGTTGCAGGTAATATGACCTGGAGGGCTTCAGAACCTGGTTGTTCGAAACTCTGGCTAGACCCGGGTAGAGTCGTTCTTTGTTCTTCTTATTATTTGCATTCAACACCTTAGGCTTGGGGTTATTGTAATTCCTGTTTCAGAAATTTTTTAAGCCGTCGACTGTATGAAGTCTTAGGCCATTGGCTTGCACAATCGTTCTTGTTATTGGATACCTATAGGTTGGCCTCAGGGTTTCTAGGCCCGCACGTTATATTATCTCGAACTTGTAATATGTTTTGGCATGGACTGTATAATTATTTGAATAGGGTTTTGGAACAATGTATGACTGAATAGAGATTTTCTCATGCTTATTTTATAAATAAAATTATGGATTTTATTCTTTAGGCATACCTAGGTACTCTGCTTGGTTTTCTGTTTGTCAATGCTTGCACCTTGTTTGTGTTTTTGATGCTCGAGATATTCGGCTTGTCTTGGATTCTTCGACGTTCATATGCTTGTTGTATCAAGGTCCGTAGGTCTTGTCTCTACAACACGTTCTTGGATTGTGTCTGCAACTTATCTAGTTTCGTATGCTCACTTGGACCAATGTAATTCGAAATACACGTATGTATATATGCTTAGAGGATAGAATAAAGACCAGACTTTTATTATTAATGGAAATTAACAAAATGTCATATAGATAATTAAACAGTCACAGGATGCTGGATAGAAATGTCTGTGTGCTCAGAGATATATTTCATTGGCTTCAAAAAAGTCCAACCCTTCAATTGTGTTATGCTCCTCTTTTAAAATGATTGTCAGGAACTGTTTGTATGGCACTGTTTTTCTTCCAACTACTGTTGGTTACATTTTGTTGGTTACATGTGTTTAGTTCTAGGAACTATTATTGTCTTACAGTATTATTATGAAAATAAAACTAGTTGCTCATAAAAATTATCCTAATTAATTCTTTACCTTCCTACGTACTATTCTTTTATTAAATTAAACAACATAAACAAATAAAAGTAAAAAAAAAAACAACCACATTGTTCACTCAGCGAATTCCTCCTCCGTCCTCTTCAAAGACCAAACAACGTTTCCTTTCGTTTTGACCTGTCAACTAGATGCTCTTGCATCAGTAAGGCTAAGAAGACCTAGTATTTTGTTAATTGATTTCTTGAGGATGGATGAAGTGGCACAATGATTCACAATATTATCAGTTAGTGGATTATTCACATTGTAGGTAAGTTCCACCACTCACTATTCATGTTGATTTTGTTATGGAAATAAGCAAATCTATATTTTCTCAATCAATTCTCAATGAATTTCTATGTATATGAAAATTCTTGTAATCACATTCTTCTTTGGATTTGAAATGATGACCTTTTATGAAATATCATAAATTCTTAACCATTAAACCCACTCAAACTTTTAATACATGTATATTTAAAACAGGTGTATAATACACTTTAATATACATATAATATCCATATATGATAATAAATATATATTTATGTGTAAAAAATAAATTTCTAAAAGATTTATATAAATATTGAGCAAGTAAAATAATAATAATAAATTTTATTATTAATAATTAAAATTGGGTATAAAATTTATTGCTAATTTTGTTGTAAATTGATGATACGCGTTCAAAAATTTGATCGTTTTGATGTTAACTTATTATATAATGTTTTCAATATAACGTTCTAAAAATACCTAGATATTTAATTTTTTTATATGAATTTTATATTATGATTTAATTTTTTTATTTGTTTTTCTTAAAATATTTGATTTCTTTTTATGAGTAATATAAATCATTATTATTTAATACTGTAGTATAGAATGGAATCTGTAATTTATAATTATATTTACATTTTATAATTATATGTTATTAATTAAATTTAAATATGAAATTAGAGGTGGTAGACTTGGGGTGGGGAGTTATTTTCGCCTTGAATGGTCTATTGAAATATTTTATGCTCAAGGATTGGGATCTAGATCAAACAATTAAGAAAAGACTTATGAGCTTATTCAAGGCTTATCGCTAGCTCAACTCATAATCTAAATGCTCTAATAATTATTGATGACTTCAAGATCAACCTTCAACATGTGGTAGTTGGTTCTTTTCCAAAAGATAGTAAATTGAAAATATATTTAAAAAAATCAAAGCTCTCCTTTCCAAATTCGAACCATGTAAGGTGTTTCATGTTCTCCAACAAAATAATGAAGAACTAAACAAATTGGTGAACAAATGGGCTAGCTTGGAAACATGAATGTTATGGATCAATGGGCAAGAATCAATATGCCCTATCCCTAAATGCTTCCCCTGCCCCTTAATTGACTATGTTAGATTTTGTAAAATTTTGAGTGTTTTTCGAAAAGTGTACACCTTTAGATCTAATAGGTATGCTTATGCTTTAGAAGCAATTATAAACATACACACACACACAAGGAAGGAACAACTTAACGAAAGAATTGCATAATGACAAGTGGATAATAAGGATTGGGTTACTTATTTTGTATAGCTTTTATACAAGGAAGGAGAAGAAAGAGAAATGATATCACTTTTACTTGGAGCGATTGAGGGTAAGGCTAAGAAAATCTAGTATTTTTGTTAATTGATTGCTTGAGGATGGATGAAGTGGCACAATGATTCACAATATTGTCAGTAAGTGGATTATTCACATTGTAGGTAAGTTCCACCACTCACTATTCATGTTGATTTTGTTATGGGAACTAGCAAATCTATATTTTCTCAATTAATTTTCAATGAATTTCTATGTATATGAAAATGCTTGTAATCACATTCTTCTTTGGATTTTATTTGATGACCTTTTATGAAATATCATCAATTCTTAATCATTAAATCCACTCAAACTTTTAATACATGTATATTTAAAACATGTGTATAATACACTTTGATATATATATAATATCCATATATAATAATGAATATATATTCATGTGTAAAAATAAATTTCTAAAAGATTTATATCAATATTGAGTAAGTAAAATAATAATAATAATAAATTTATTATTATCATTAAGTTTGGGTATAAAATTTATTGATATTTTATTTTAAATTGATGATACCTTAAAAAAATTGACCGTTTTGATGTTAACTTATTATATAGTGTTTCAATATATGTTTTAAAAAATATCTAGATATTAATTATTTTTTATTTGAATTGTATATATATGATTTAATTTTTTATTATTTTTCTAAAATATTTGATTTCTTTTTACGAGTAATATGAATCATCATTATTTAATTCTATAGTATAGAATGAATCTTAATTTATAATTATTATTTACATTTTATAATTATATGTTATTAATTAAATTTAAATATGAAATTAGAGGTGGTAGACTTGGGGTGGGGAGTTATTTTCACCTTGAAGGGTCTATAGAAATATTTTATGCTCAAGGATTGGGACCTGGATCAAAATATTAAGAAAAGACATATGAGCTTGAGCTTATTCAGGGCTTATCTCTAGCTCAACTCATAATCTAAATGCTCTAATAGTTATTGATGACTTCAAGATCAGCCTTCAACATGTGGTGGTTGGTTCTATTCCAAAAGATAGTAAATTGAAAATTTATTTAAAAATATCAAAGCTTTGCTTTCCAAATTTGGACCATGTAAGTTGATTTATGTTCTCCAACAAATAATGAAGAACCAAAGAAATTGGCAAACAAATGGGCTAGCTTGGAAACATGAATGTTATCAATGGGCAAGAATCAATATGCCCTATTCCTGAATGCTTCCCCTACCCCTTAACTGACTATGTTAGATTTTGTAAAATTTTGGGTGTTTTTCGAAAAGTGTACACCTTTAGATATAATAGGTATGCTTTAGAAGATATACATATATATATATATATATATATATATTATCACACACGGGGAAGGAACAACTTAATGAAAAAATTGCATAATGACAAGTGGATCTTAGGGATTGGGTTACTTATTATGTATAGCTTTTATACAAGGAAGGAGAAGAAAGAGAAATGATATCACTTTTTCTTGGAGCGATTGAGGGTAAGGCTAAGAAGGTCTAGTATTTTTGTTAATTGATTGCTTGAAGATAGATGAAGTGGCACAATGATTCACAATATTGTCAGTAAGTGGATTATTCACATTGTAGGTAAGTTCCACCACTCACTATATATAAAAATGATTTTGTTATGAGAACAAGCAAATCAATATTTTCTCAATCAATTTTCAATAAATTTCAATGTATATGAAAATGCTTGTAATCACATTCTTCTTTAGATTTGAACTGATGACATTTTATGAAATATCATGAATTCTTAACCACTAAATCCACTCAAGCTTTTAATACATGTATATTTAAAACATGTGTATAATACACTTTGATATACATATAATATCCATATATGATAATGAATATATATTTATGCGTAAAAATAAATTGCTAAAAGATTTATATTAAATATTAAAGTAATAATAATAATAATAATTTTTTGTTACTATAATTAAATTTGGGTATAAAATTTATTGCTACTTTATTGTAAATTGATGATACTTTTAAAATTTGACCATTTTTAATGTTAACTTATTATATATAGTGTTTCAAT
Organism: Pinus taeda; assembly: GCA_000404065.3. NCBI lineage: Eukaryota > Viridiplantae > Streptophyta > Pinopsida > Pinales > Pinaceae > Pinus > Pinus taeda. Next base: position 55,644 of record APFE030270844.1, on the reverse strand, counting down.
ATATTGCTTTAAAAAGTAGATATTTAATTTTTTTTTTTTATTTTATATTGATTTATTTTTTTATTTGTTTTCTAAAATATTTGATTTCTTTTTATGAGTAGTAATATGAATATCATTATTTAATTCTATAGTATAAAATGAATCTTAATTTATATTATTAATTATAATTTTATAATTATATGTTATTAATTAAATTTAAATATGAAATTAGAGGTGGTAGACTTGGGGTGGGGAGTTATTTTTGCCTTGAAGAGTCTATAGAAATATTTTATGTTCAACGATTGGGACCTTAATCAAAAAGTTAAGCAAAGACATTTGAGCTTATTCAGGGCTTATCTCCAGCTCAACTCATAATGTAAATGCTCTGATAATTATTGATGACTTCAAGATCAACCTTCAACATGTAGTGGTTGGTTCTTTTCCAAAAGATAGTAAATTGAAAATATATTTAAAAAATCAAAGCTCTCCTTTCCAAATTCGGACCATGTAAGTTGTTTCATGTTCTCCAAAGAAATAATGAAGAACCAAACAAATTGGCGAACAAATGGGCTAGCTTGGAAACATGAATGCTATCGATCAATGGGCAAGAATCAATATGCCCTATCCCTGAATGCTTCCCCTACCCCTTAACTGACTATGTTAGATTTTGTAAAATTCTGGGTGTTTTTCGAAAAGTGTACACATTTAGATATAATAAGTATGATTTAGAAGCAATGTGGATTTTTTATAGTACTCATAGCTAGGAAGATTTCATTTTAGTTTCAATATGTCATTTAGTTCTTGTCTTACTTTGATGTAATGTTGCGCTCCAAATGCAAAATTTCTTTTAATACATAATTCTTGTTTACGATTTTAAAAAGTTAATAAAATAAAATTGAAATTAAAAATTAAATATGAAGTTTTGAAACCTCATGGTTACGAATGTGAACCCCCATTATTTAAATTTATTTTAATGTGATATGCATAGCAAGATTTTTTTAGAATAATTTGTTTGTAATCTTATTAATAAAAGCACAAGTTACAATATAACAAATTGAATTCAATCGACTGCTTATTTTTATTCTAATTTTTTACCTTTTATTACTTTTTAAATTGAGTCCATATTATACTTTATTATCATTATTGTATGTAACGCTTCCATATAACAACTCATCTAATGTGTCACTATAGCATCTCGCTCATACTAGAGTGCAGAGCACCTCTCAACACGATCAATAAAATTTCCACTTCTTATTGTTTACTACTCTCTCACGTATCCTCATTGAATTGAATCATTTCAATCCTATATTTTCTTCTATCAAAGTTTGTGTTTTCTGTTATTTTTTTATTATTAGTCTCTACAAGTATGATTTTTTTTATACATGTCAACAAGCACATACGGTTGTAATTACTACTCTTAATGAAATAATATATATATATATATATATATATATATATATTATATATATATCTATATATATATATAATATATATTATATTTAAGTTAAGTACACAATGTGACTATCCACATATTTGATTCTTGTTTTAGAAGGAATTCTCAGATTAAAATGTTTAATTTTTTATTTTTATTTTTAAATTGAAATGCTACATGTCTATCACTTTATTTTTTATTTTTAACGTTAGGCACATTGCATTACGTCAAATGAGAATTATATAGACTAATTTTTTTTATTGGTTTGTCTGAAGGGAAACTAGACCAGTAACATAAGCTTAGAGTCTTGAGGTTGCTAAGACCTCGTCTAACTAGAACATCTTGAAAATAGAAACTTATAAAAATAGGTTTGTTATGTCAGACCTTAACATACATCGACATGAGAAGACAAAAAAGACTACTAGTGCTACAAGGAAAAAACCAGTGAGTCATAACAATTATTGGGTAGAATCTCCAAGCATTCATGTTTGTTGGTCACTACTTTCATCCAAGGAAAAGGAGATGTTGGTTAATCTCCTAGATAGAATGGTCAACTTGTGGTCAATAATGTCAATTTTTTCCTCCATCTCCACCAATCTAATAGAATTCTCTTGTTGATTAATCTTGTACCTCCCTATGCCACATGCAATATTCAAATGAAATTTAACCTTGTGTTGGCTTCAGGCATGATCAATGAAGTGACTGGAGTGCAAGTAATTTTAAATGGTTAATGTTTAATGGTTATAAAGAAAATGAATATATGTTAATCTTAATATTATTTTCAAGGAAAAAAAATATGTAACTTATATTTATGCATGATAAGAAAAGGTTATATAAGTATATGCCAAAAACATTTTAGTGGCTCTAAGCCCCTCCGTCCCTGTCTAACTATAGTCCATAATTTCTCTGTTAGTATTATTACAAAAATCTATATAATCAACATAATTTGAAGCTGATATCTAACAACAAAAGTAAACCCAGTCCTCCACAAAAAACACGTAGCCATACTACCTATACATGTCCATCAAGCATGGTTAAATATTTTAGTACAATATCTAGCTTATAGAGTATGCTAGTCCATCAGAAACGTACAATAGAAAAAGGTGCAATAAGTTGCATTTTTAAATAGTTATTCAAACCCAAGGGTCAAGAAGAATTTTTTTCGTTGGCCTTCTTTAAGGACCAAGTATGTACCTCGATCCAAATCTAGTCCATTTTTCAAGAGCCAGCCTATTCGCCTCCTAATTCCTATTCCTATAGATATGATAAAAAGTAACATGTGAGAAAGAGATTTTTTTTGGTTGATATTCTGAAAAAAGAGGGAGAAGAGCATATTTGTTTTATAGTTGTTTCTCCTTGCATCCACTTGATGACAACTTGAGAGCCTCCATAGCTATGAAAAGATAATATATCATGTGATTGTGCTAGAATAAGGAAATTTATAGAGTGGAAAAAACTTAGTATAGTTTTTTAAGGCATTTCTAATATTTAATGAGAACGAGAGACAATGTGAAGTTGAAATGTGAAGAATACCCCTCACCCCTCATGTAAAAGGGGAGCCTTGTGCTATTTCGTAAAAAACCTCCCAAGGTAAATTATTTTTGATGTCCATAGGTGTAGCAGGGATAGGAAAACCGATTGAAGAAGACTGGGAGTACATGGAAGCAGTGACTAGAATTGAAGATGAAACTTTAGAGGGGTTTGGAACTTTATTTTCAAATATAGTTATGTTTCTTTCCAAGCATATTCCCTAGCAAAAACACAAGGAAAGACCCTTGATATTTTTGGGGAGTTAATGAGAAGTATAAGACAAAATACTTTGACTTATGTCCTCTGCTCCCCAGTTGATAGATAAATTCTCGATATTCTTGATGTCCACCCAAACCTCTAATAGGAAAGAAGTCAATAGGTGGGAAATGGTTGTTGAGTCCTTCCAGCACGAGGGGCATATACTAGGACCTTGGAAGGCTCCTCTTTAAAATATATCCCAGGTAGGAACTTTTTTCCTTAGCATGACCCACATCAACAATTTTGTTTTGGGGGGGGCAACTTAGTTCCCAATTTTTTTCCCCTGCCATGGTGGATTTTCTAGGCCTTGAAATTGAGAGAGGTATCCAAATTTTGGAGCATATCTTCCATTTAGACTGGGGGTCTAGGGTAGTTGATCCTATAAGTATGATATAGATACACTGGTGAAGTTTATAACTCTAATATATGGGTCCCAAAATTCAACTTCTTCCCCTTCTAAGTGCAGGTCATTGGAAGACAACCAAGTCTGTGGCACCAAGGGAGTATGGTTATAGGAGACTTGATCTAGAGTAAATGACATGCTTTAGATAAGTGTTGGAGAGGATATGAGAGATGAAACTAGTGTTTTCTTCCAATCCAGGGATCTTTCCCTAGCCAAACATTTGTGCCCTTACTGATTTTCTAGCACAAGTGATCAATAATCATATGGAATGCCTTTGTAATTCCTTTCCATGTGATTTAAACATTATTTTGAGATTTTTGGATTCAAGAATGGACTGAGGCTTGATGTATTTTTGATACATTACTTGAGACCAGAGGTCTTAACCTTGTATGATTCTCCATGCACCCTTTATTACGAGTGCTTTTGCAAATCTAGGTAAGAACTTTATTCCTCAACTGTCATATGATTAGGAGGGAAATGGAGTTCCATGTTGTTAAGGCAAAGGTTCTCTTTTCATCTTTTCTAGACCAGAGGAAACATAGAGATAATTGTTTTATCTGATGAACAATTCCCAAAGGAATCCAGACTAGAGAAGTCTAGTAAACTAGGATGGCTTCCACCATTGACTTACATAGGACTAGTCTCCTTGCTCAAGATATCCATCTATTATCCACATTCTAATTTTCTTTTTCTACTTTTTTTAGAACTAGGACTAGTCCTATTTTTTATAGCTGCAAGGCTTAAGATTGAGCCCTAAATACTTTAAAACTTGGCCAATACCTGTGACTGGGGAGGAGAAAAAATTCCTTCAATTGAGTTTTTTTCATTCCTTAAATGCCCCATCGAAATAGAAAAGACTTCTAATTATTTATAACCATAGCTTGGTTGAAAAGATCCAATAAGTACTATAAGAAGCGAAGAAGGGTAATACACACATATGAGAAAATGAGAACATCATCCATAAATAATATATGTGTGAGAAGGAAATTTGGGATGATGTTGACTCCTTTGAAACTTCCCTTCTGAACAACATCTAAAATAAGCCTGCTTAGTCCCTTAGCCACAAAAAGGAAAAGAAGAGGGGAAAGAGGGAAACATTGTCTTAATCTCGTTTTCACATGGAATAAAGGGGAAGAAACTCCATTGTTTAGAATGCAAAAGGAGGAAACATTGATACAATTCATTACCCTGGTGAAAAACTGGTGGGAAAATAACAAATGTATCAAGAGAAATATGAGATATGACCATCTAACTCCATCGAAAGTTTTAGAGAGATCTACCTTAAGGAACAAAGCTATTTGGCAGTTTGTATGGATGGAATGTAAACCTCCCTAGTCTAGTCCAATGGCTTCATGAATTTTTCTATCAAATAAAAGAAACATTTTTTCAAGGGAGATGCTTAAGGAGAGAATGTCCTTTAATCTCAGGGAAATAATATTTGTGATAATATTGTATATGGAATTGGAAAGAGAGATGGGTATAAACATATCAAAAGAGTTTGTGTTGACATATTTTAGAATTGTGTCAATGAAATTGGAGTTAAAAGGAGAAAGATCTAACCAAAGGTCTTCACGTACTCAATAACTGATAAAAGGTAATATCCAATAAAGTCCAGACAATGAGAATAAAATTCAATTGGGAGTCCATCCAAGCCTAAATATCTTTCTGGAAACTCTGGAGAAATATTTCCAAATTTTATCTAGTAACCTTTTCCATAATGGATTCATTTTCCTCTTCATCAATGACCCTAGGGAATAACCTCACCACTATAAGGATTTGTTCGATTTGGATCTATATTCTTGGTGGAAAATGGATTTGAAATATGAGCAACCCTCTGTAGCAATGTCTGAGAAGGAAGTGGCTAAAGTTCCATCAAATCCTTTGATCCCCCATATAGTGTTGATGGATTTCCACTGGTTTTCCACCTAATCAAAATTTTGAATTATCATCTCCTACTTGTAGCCAAAGGGCTCAACTTTTTTATATCCATATATTTTTTGTGTTCAATGAGGATCTTCCTTTTGGACTTTTCAAGGTCTATGATTCCATTCTTTAGATCCTCCAAAACCTTTGTTGATGCATCAAGGGCCAAAAAAGAATGTAGTTGAGATTCAATATCTGTGAAGGATTTGGAGTTCACCTCCCTTTTTTTCTTGAAACATTTAATGATAATACCCTTTGATTTTTTTTTTTAATTTCTTTGACAGTAGATTGACTCAAGATTCCTGAAGCTCAGGAGAGTGGTGAGTCCAACTCTCTTTTAGAAGATTGATCATATTTGAATCCTCAAACCAATATGGATTTAGTTTAAAGGGAATTGGTGTCTTGGTAGGAAAGAGCTCCAATTCCAAAAGAATGGAAGAGTTGTTTGAGTCTCCTCCAATCGAAGTCCACTTCCTAATTTTTAAAGCTGATGTTGAGCAAGGCATATAAGATGAGGAAAAATTCCAATCATTTTACGATCCTGGATGACCTCGATATATTGTTGGTCTAGGTATGTACAATATTCATGGGGAGGAGTTGTTGAATCCCAGATCATCTAATAGGGTGATAACATAGTCCGAAAAGGGGTCAAATTTGGTAGAAGGACCCGATTATTCTGAATTCCCCAAATTGAAGTTTAGATCTCCACTAATAAGGAGGCATTGAAGCAACAATGGATTGGTAGGCTGACGAGAGAGGGTTTTGCAGGTTTCCTCATCCCTAACTGCTTCCATTGACTAAAAAACTTGGGGGGAACAAGATATTGTTATCCAATAGCTTCCTAGAAGGGATCTAGAGGAGACCTAGGAGGTGAGACTGAATACAACACATTTTTCCGCACCCATTTTTTTCCCCTGGCTCTTTCTAATTTAAAATTCCTTATTGAGATGTCCATGGGCATGACAACATGTGCATTTGAAGGGGGTTCATTCATAATCAATATTCTGATGGTGAGTGATATCCCCTATGCTAATTGAAATAGACTCTAGAAGCACCAATGAAGATGCATGTAATTATCATGTACCTACATTGCTGGTAGGAGAAGTCAACATCACAATAGAAACCCAAAGTGTTACCAGCCTATTTAATTTTGATAAAAAAAGAAGTTGAAAACTAAGGAGACATACCCAGATAAGAATGATATCAATCTTCTCCATGAGCACATTGAAGTTTAAAGCCCATTTTTTAATGAAAAGGGATTGGGAGCCCAGGACCATTTCTCAAATAACAGTTTTGTTGAATCTTACTCTAATGAAGTGATCCACCCCATCCAACCTTTCACAAGAATTATGCATCAAGGCACATAACTAAGGAGTTGTTTGAATTTTTTTTTTTGTCTCCATGGACATGCATTTTCTAGCAAAATGACTTTCCACGACCAATTTCTCCATCTTGTGAATGTCGTTGAGATGGACGTCTTTCCCAAGTACCAGGAACAACTCCTCTAACTTCATTTTTATGCATTTATGATTGTGCTTTTGCGGGTGGTTGACAAGGGGGGTCTGTGGTATTAACTGTCTCTGAGGAAAACTACCACTGCTTAACATTTTTAGGGTTAGAAGCCTGTTGAGGAAACTTAAAGGTGGGGAGGAGGCACAAAGTACTAAATAATACAAAGGTAGAATACCCACCAACTCTAGCGATGTTCAAAGGGTTTGAAAATACACTAGATATCATGGAGACAAAGAGGGTTTTAGGGAAGGTAACAATAGACAGGAAAGAGATATTGAAGGGCATGAGAAGGAAGGGGGGGGGGATGCAGGGAAGAAATAACTATATTGGTGTTTTAAACCATTTTCATATTGGGGAGAGAGCCTCTTACATGAGAATATGCCTATGGAGAGTTATGCATTAGCGGGTCTAACAATGAATTATGTCGTACCGTCGTTAAAGGGGCTTGAATCCATCTCAATAGCTAGAGAAGTAGGTTGTTCGAAGGAGGAATAAACAATTGATCATATGCTAACTCCCTCCCAGGGATATGATGAGTAATCCACGAGTTCTTCGCACATATTGGATGGAAAATGAAGTGATAGGGGAGGATTAGATTATGCACAGAAAAACCCATGGCTATGACCCTTTAGCATTGATGCTTCTAGCATTGGTGAAACCTTAGGTTTGAAAAACCCCTCCATCACCCCCTTAGTATCTTGTTAGTATTAATAATTATTTATAATTATATTAAATATTTATTATTTACAATATTATTAATAGCGTTTGATATAAATAATGGAATAAATTAATAAATAATGAATGAAATAAATGTATAAATTTAATTTTCCAAATTGGAATTATTATGGGTTTAATTTTCACTATATGATTGAGTTTAATGTTATCATATTTGTCTATTTATTAAGTCACTTTTTATATAACTATTACCTCGATAGGTGTATCTATTTTGGAATAGCGCTTCCAGAATTTTAATTTAACTATCAATAATTCTTAGGTGGATGGTAGGTATTTAACCTCCACAAATTATTCTATAATATTCTTAGTAATATACACAAATTGAAGGTTGAGGTTTATCTCCAAAGTAGTTATGCCCTCATTTCCCTTTTAATTGGATTGATTAATTTTAAAAAATGTCATATGAAGTAAGTCATCTTTAACTCGATTGTATAATTAGATAATCTTATGTAGTTCTGAAGTTAACAATCATATTTGTTGCTACTCTTCAGATTACTTAGACCTAGAACCGATTTAAGTTCGAGGTGTTTATCGAAAATAATGTTGTTTGTCCTTCGAGGTTTTTATCAAAAATAATATTATTTGTCATTCAAGGTTTTTATTGAAAACAATATTATTTGTCCTATGAGTGTGTATTTTTTTTTGGTATAAATATAAAAAATTTCAACATGTCAAACAATTTTTTCAGCATATATACTTTGATCACTAAGATTTAATTAGTTACATTTTGGGTTTTAAATTGATGGATTATTTTACATTTTATTATTGGTCTCAAATTAGAGGATTGTATGTCATTTTGAGTTTTAAGCCCATTTCTCGTACAAATGTTGAATATGTTTGATGGGATGAGTTTCATATTCCTTATTATTTTTGTAATTTTAGAAACATTGAAGAATTCAATTGATGAAAAATTGTTATACATTTTTCACAATTGAATTGAATTATGGCGAATATATTCATTATGTAGTGCTAAACTAATTTGAGTTGTATATTTTCGAACTTCAACACACAACAATAAGTCAAATATTTGATATCACTATTGTCCAATCAAATTCTAAAATATTCCCAAAATTTGTGAAGTGATCATCATAATCTAGATTGGTTGATCTTCTCCAACAAGCAATTGGAAAGCAATCATTTCTTAGTTTTTCATCATAATCTAGATAAGTTGATATTCTCGAGGAAGAAATTGGAAAACAATCATTTCTTAGTTTTTCAAGTAGAACTTCAAGTATTGCATGGACGCTATAATATATGTTTGTGGATCTTTGGTGTAAAATTTTAAAGTTCCACGAGCATTCATAAAGTGCACATTTAAAAAATTTAAAGTGTAAATAATATCTTTTGATGCAGGTGCATTAGGTCGAGCACATAAAAAAATGATAAGTTATTAAAGTTAGACCAAGAGCCTAGCAATGTGATGGATTGATCACATGTCAAGGCTAGAACATTTAAAGTTTATTTGTGAAATTTTTTTGATATTTAGTTAAGATTAGTTAGGAATATTTAGTTAAAAGAAATGATTTTATAGCTAGTAGGTAGTGAGGGCTAAGGGAAATTGGTTCACTTCCATGAACTCATTTCTTGGATAGTTGATTTTAGTTTTTGGGGAGGGAGGAAGAACATTTTTGGGTGCTGGAAGTTTTGGTGTGAGATTGAAGTTAATTGAACAACATTTCTTACCAGTGGCTTTTTGTATCAACAAATCGAATTCATAAGTGTGTGTGAGACAATTATTTTCATATGTGTTTGTAAGGTTCGTGAGCCATAACATTAATATATGGAGATTGAAATTGATTTGTTCTTTAAATTATTGTGTTGAATGAATAATTCCTGCACTGTATTTTCTTTGTTATTTACAATTAAATGAGAACCTGGAGAATCATATTTCACTTAATCTTCTAATCCAATACTTTTGCATCCAATATTGTGTATTGGAAAGAGTCATTTTAAATTAAAAATTCAAGAATACAGAGCACTCTGTATCAAGCCAACATAAGAAAGAAAATCCATAAAGAAAAACCACCATCAAATTTGTGGGCCAGTTTCTGATCAAAGGAAGACGAAATTTGAAATTCTGGCACCTAGGTTTTGTGTAGAACAAGGTCTATTTGGTAACTCTTGAGCTATTTTCCAAAAATATCCTTGGTTGGGGAGTTCCGAAGGGATATTAAACTGTGTTTTTTACAGACTATGTGGCTGGAAAAAAAAATGATTTGTTGTTCCTCCTGTAACAACATTGTACTTGTCTATGAGACCAATGATTTGTTGTTCATCCTATAACAACACTATAGTTTGTTGTGAGAGAAATGATTTATTGTTCCTCCTATAAAAACACTGTAGTTTACTGTGAGAGAAATGATTTGTTTGTCCTCTTGTAACAACACTATAGTTTGTTGTGACAACAATGATTTGTTGTTCCTCCTATAACAACACTGTAGTTTGCTGAGAGAGAAATGATTTTTGTTCCTCCTATAACAACACTATAAGCTGCTGAGATAGCAACCATCAATTGTCGGCCATCAATTTGTGGCATCAGAGCCTTAACATTATTGGTCTCTATAGTATATAGAGATGAATAGGTGAGTAGGAAGGGCACGAGGTTGTAGAGGCAGACCAGCGGGTAATGTAGAACTCCGAGAAGAGATAAGGAGACTGCAAATTTGGTTAGAAGCCATGGAAGTAGATAGACAACGGGATCCTGAAGGTGGAGATGTTAGTGAGGCTGAAGAGGAACTTGAAGAAGAAGGAGCAACACCTGTTGAAGAAGCTGTTGAGAGAAGTATTGGGCTCAAGTTCAAGGCCAAATCCTGGAATCTGTATTTATGATGGCAGTTTGAAAGATGAGAATCTACTAGATTGGATCAGTGAGATGGAAAAGTATTTTGAGTACGAGGAAATTGACGAGGATAAGAGACTCAAGTTTGTTGTGACAAGGTTGAAAGGTCATGTTGCACTATGGTGGGACAATGTACAGGCTGAAAGAAGGAAAAACCATTGATCAAGAGCTGGGATAAAATGGTGAAAAATATGAAGAGTAATTTATTGCCAAAGGATTACCAGCTAACTCTTTACAAACAGATGAAAATCTTAAACAAAAGATAATGAAAGTGAGAGAATACATCGAAGAGTTTTACAAGGTGAATTTAAGAGCAGAATATGTAGAAGATACCTCAAAAAAGACAACAAGGTATATCAATCGTTTGAGGCTAGATATTCAAGATGAAATCAACATACTTTCTCCAAGGAAAATAGAGGGAATACCAGTGCACTTTGAAGGCAAAATAAAATATAGCTAGGAAGAAAAGATCTAGTAGAGGGCGTGGTTTTTCCAAAGGGAAAGGATAGACAAATGGAAGAGGAAAGTTTCATGCGCAGAATGGTGAAGGCAACTCAAATTAGAAATGGAAGTCAGATAAAGGTGGCAACAGAAGAGGAAGACCTTACCATAGAGGTAGAGGTAGAGGACGAGGTAGAGAGACTGTCTACCAGTGTTACAGATGTAACAAATTAGGTCACCTACCTTTTGAATGTCCTGAGAATGAAAATACAGGACAACGAGGTGAATACATAGCTCAAACCGAAGCAATAGAGGCACAAGTACCTGAGGTAAAGAATGTGCCAAAGACTGGAGAGGTGTTGATGATACACAAAGTCCTGTTAAAACCAGCAAAGGAGACTATTGAACCAATCCAAAGGAAATCCTTATTCAAGGCAATGTGTAAGGCAAAAGGAAAATGCTACAAATTGGTGATTGACAACGAAAGTACAGACAATCTAGTTTCGCAAGAAATGGTGGAAAAATTAGGATTGAAAAAAATTAAGCACCTCACACCTTATAAGGTATCATGGTTGCAAAAAGAATACCAATTGTGGGTGCATGAACAAAGTGAAGTTGAGTTTTAGATAGGCGGGTATAAAGACAAGGTGCTTTGTGACATAATTCTAATGGATGTTTGTCACATTGTAATATACCTAGGGGGGATAATATGGGGTACAAAGGGAGGTACCCAAGGGAATAATGTAATAATGGGATGGGCCATAGTAATAAATAAGGTGGTTAACCCGTATCATGTAAGGGACCACAAGTAGTTAGTAATAATGTAATGGGCCCATGGTATTAGATAGATGGTATTGAGGGAACCATGGTAATGACCCATGGTATTGTATGTGAGGCCTATATAGAGGCTAGAGACTCCCCATTGAGAGATGTCAAGGATTATTGCATGAATAGGCATATGGCTTGTGGAGTGTTCTCCTTCCTTAAGGAGTGAATGTACGGTGTTGCCTTACCTTAACGGTTTGATATCAATAAAGTGAAGCATTTCTATCTATTCGATCTTGTTATTCTTGGGTTTATTTCAATTAGTTTATATTTTTGGATTTCTATCACATGGGAAGATGCATAATGGTCATTCCATTTCCGAAAACAAGTCATAATAAAGATTCTGAGCAATATGACTAAACGTGACCACTCTAAAATTTCACTAAGTAAGTGATTATATATAATATAAACTCCGAAAACAATCATCATAAAAGATTCTGAGCAATAATTGACTAAACTGTGACCATCTAAATTTTCACCAAGTAAGTGATTTTATATATAAATAATATATTTATATATATATATATATATAAATATATAATATATACTATTTGCGTCTAGCAAGATGCTTTTTACAGGAAAAGATAATGGCCCTACTTGAAGAATTCATATAGAGATAAAAGTTCATATATGGGGAACTTTGGAAGGATTTAGTGTGGCTTGGTTTCAAAGATGAGGCTGCCAAATGGTGGTTCTCACTTGACAACAAACAGTTCTCCAAACTTTCAAATGAAGAATTTGAAAGAGTCTTTTTAGACAAATGGTCTCATGCTAGGAAAAAGGAGGATGAGACACGTAAGTGGTTATTTTCTACGGGTGTCTTCTTATTGCAGGTTCATGGATTGATTCAGAAGGAGAAGATGATTGTGTCTATAAATCCTAACTGCAAGCATAATTTTATCAATGTTAATTTGGAAAAACAAATTGCAAGTTCTAGCCAAACACATTGAGAACACACAGGTTGATGATGAGGATGTTCAAGTTTATAAGGATTTGAAGATTTCTATGGAAAAGTATGTATTGCATTCTGATTTTTATGCTTCAGATATGGCTAATGAGGATGTTTCTTTGGGATACCCTTGGATGGAATCGGTGGGTACTATAAATATTAATGTGCAGAAGAAATTCCTGAAGCTTTGGTATAAAAAGAAGAAAATTACATTACAAGATATTTCCATCAATAAATAGGTAGAGTCCAAGGAGGATGAAGCAGAAGATGTTCCAGTGACTGACATATCAGATGATGAGCCATTGATGGTAGACAACCAAACACAAACATCAAACCAGGTATAGGTAGAGTCCAAGGAGGATGAAGCAGAAAATGTTACAGGTACAGATACATCAGATGAGGAATCAATGGTTGAAGTAATATTAGAAGATAAGAAACAACAACAGACACCACAACATGTACCAGATACCAATCAGGCTCCATTAGGTGGTGAATTAAAAAAATATACATCGTTGGTTAACACTTCAACATATCACCACCCACATCACCCCACAAGAAAACAACCAACAAGATGGCAATGAATTAGCCACAAGGAAAACAACCCCCACATGACAGATAGAGAGGAGTGAAGATCCACATACTACACATCAACACAAAAGAGCTGCCAAGGTCAACTTCCATCTCAAGCAAGCGAGGCACCAACGAGATCGAGGGTTCACCTTTCTCTTGGATGGCTAGATGCATGTGCATGGGACCAATGGACTACTCTTTTGAGTAGATCTTATTATTTGTGTTCTTCCCATGTTTCGGGGACAAAACATGTTAAAAGGGGTGGAATGCAGTATACCTAGGGGGGATAATATGGGGTACAAAGGGAGGTACCAAGGGAATAATGTAATAATGAGATCGGCCATATTAATAAATAAGGTGGTTAACCGTATCATGTAAGGGACCACAAGTAGTTAGTAATAATGTAATGGGCCCATGTTATTAGATAGATGGTATTGAGCGAACCATGGTAATGACCCATGGTATTGTATGTATGAGGCCTATATAGAGGCTAGAGACTCTCCATTGAGAGATGTCAAGGATTATTGTATGAACAGGCATATGGTTTGTGGAGTGTTCTCCTTCCTTAAGGAGTGAATGTATGGTGTTGCCCTACCTTAAGGGTTTTGATCAATAAAGAAGCATTTCTATCTTTTTCTATCTTGTATTTCTGGGTTTATTTCTATTATCTTATATTTTCAGATCAAATTCATAACACACATTCTTTTAGGTGGTGACACATGATGGAGAGAGAAATTGTTATAAGTTCAAAAAGGATGGCTTCAAGCACACTCTTGTACCATTGAAAGAGGAAGGTACATTTGAAACAAGAAGCCCAAAAGCACTGCTGCTTAGTGGAAAGGAATTTCTACAACAGATGGAAGAAGAAGAGGTAAGCTATGTAGTGATTTTCAAGCCAAAGGTAGTACTTATGCACACTGAAATGGTAGATTTACCTATTGAATTAAGGAGTTGTTGCACGAGTTTCATGATATTGTAGGCGATGAATTTCCAAGTGAGTTTCCACCGAAAGAAGCATCAGTCATCACATAGACTTGATACCGGGAGCAAGCCTTTCGAACAAGGCTACATATAAGATGACACCCAAAGAGAATGAGGAAGTGACGAAGCAAGTCCAAGAATTGTTGGACAAAGGATTAATAAGAGAAAGTTTGAGTATGTGTGTTGTACCTAGAATGCTAAGTCCAAAGAAGGGTGGAGAATGGAGAATGTGCACTGAATCTAGAGAAATCAACAAGATCACTATTCGTTACAGGTTTCCATTGCCATGGATGGATGATATGATGGATTGCTTGGGTGGAGCAACTTACTTCTCAAATATTGACATGAAAATTGGTTGTCATCAAATTTGGATCAGAGAAGAAGGTGAGTGGAAGACAAATTTTAAGACCAATGAAGGCTTGTGGATGGTCATGCCATTTGGCTTGTCAAATGCACCTAGTTCCTTTATGCAACTGATGATGAAGTCTTGAAGGATTTCATTGGTAAGTTTGTCATTGTTTACTTGAATGACATTTTAATTTTTAGTCAAATTAAAGAAGAGCACTTAAGACATTTGAAGTATGTTTTAGAGAGATTGCAGCAAGAAAATCTATTGATTAACATGAAGAAGTGTTCTTTTATGAAGAGTGAGCTTGTATACTTGGGTATTGTCATTTATAAGGATGACTTGAAAATGGATCTGGAAAAGATAGAGGCAATTGTAAATTGGCCCTCACCTAAGAATATTTTTGAGGTGAGAAGTTTTCATGGCTTAGCCAACTTCTGCAGAAAATATATCAGGAATTTTAGTGGCATTTGTGCACCTATCATTGACACCGTCAAGAAGAATAGGAATCCATTTTATTGGACAAAAACAACAAAAAAAATAAATAAAATAAATAAATAAATAAGTAAATAAAATAAAAAATTTCAACTATTGAAGAAGAAGATCAGTGAGAAACCAGTGTTGAAGTTGCTAGACTTCAACCAGCCCTTTCAAGTGAGATGTGATGCTAGTGGGACAACCATTAGAGCTGTACTGAGCCAAGAAGATAATCCTATTGCATATTTCAGAAAGAAGTTAAATGATTCAAAACATAAATACTCTTTCTACGACAAAGAATTTTATGCGGTGGTTCAAGCTTTGAAGCATTGGAGGCATTACTTGATGCATAATGAGTTTTTCTATACATGGATAATTCTACCTTATAATACATTATGCAACAACATAAGTTAAATAATAAACATGTAAAGTGGGCGGAATTCCTTCAAAATTTCACTTTTGTTTTGAAGCACATTAGTGGGAAGGCAAATAAGGTTGTTGATGCCTTGAGTAGGAGATGCTTAATCATACAGGAAAGTCAAATACAAATTTTAGGCTTTGATTATTTGAAGGACGTGTATGACATTGATGTTGATTTTAAAGAAGATTTTGCAGCATGTAAAAATCCAGTCAATAGGGATAGTAGTCCATGGAAAGAGTTTATGTTACATGATGGGTTATTGTTCAAGAAAAATCAACTATCTATTCCCAATTTCTCAATGAGGGAAAACTTGGCCCAAGAAAAGCATAATGGCAGGTTGCCTGGACACTTTGGTGTTGAGAAAACACTTGGGAAACTGAGTCACTTCTATTTTTAGCCTAATATGAAGGCATATGTACAAAGGTACATGAGTAAGTGTAGGGTGTGTCAACATGCGAAATGGAGAAGTCAAAATGTTGGACTGTACATGCCATTACCCATTCCCAACAAACCTTGGGATTCAACAATTATGGACTTTATTTTAGGTTTACTGAGAAATCAATTAGGTAATGATTCAATCCATGTAGTTATGGATAGATTTACTAAGATGGCTAATTTAATTCCATGTTTCAAAACTAGTGATGCCACCCATGTGGCTAATTTATTTTTTTATGAGATTGTTTGGTTGCATGGTTTTCCAAAAAGTATAATCTCTAACAGGGACACAAGATTCACCAGACATTTCTAGAGGACCTTGTGGAAGAAACTTGGAACTAAGCTAAATTTTAGCTCAGCCTATCATCCATAGTCTAATGGTCAGACAGAGGTTGTAAACAGGAGTTTGGGTAATTTGTTGAGGAGTTTAGTAGGTGACTGACCAAAGCAGTGGGATCATGTGCTAACCCAGGCTGTGTTTGCATATAATGACTCACCAAATAGGAGCATAGGAAAGAATCCACTTTAGATCTTGTACGACATGCATCCAAGGGGAATTTGTGAGCTATGTGACTTGGGAAAGCTTCGGCATAGAAGTGTTTACGGAGGGGATTTTGCAACAGCCATGAGTGAGTTGCACGAGCAAGTAAAACAAAGATTACAAGATATAAGCAACGAGAAAATGTACATAGGAAAGAGGTAAACTTTGAAGTGGGAGATGTGGTCCTAGCTCACCTAAGAAAGGAGAGGTTTCCAAGGGGAGAATATAACTAATTGAAAATGAAGAAGATAGGACCTTGTAAGATCCTCTACAAGTTTTTAACGAATTCTTATGAGCTAGAGTTACCTCCAAGAATTGGCATTTCACCCATTTTTAATCTAGCAGATTTTTATCCCTACACAGTTGGTGATGTAGATCAAGCTTCTCGAAATCTTGACCAGGATGAAGGAAAGGAACAACAGTGGCTGAAGAAAATGCCTATGGCAAAGATTTTAGAGGCCAAATAGATTTTGGATACATGTGTTGCCAAGAAGACCATAAGGAAAGAATACTTGGAATATCTTGTGAAATGGAAAGACCGTCCGATGGAGGATTCTACTTGGATGGATGAAGTAGCACTACAGAAAGCAGGTCATTCTATAGAATATCTTATTAGAAGGAGCTCACAAATTTTTATTTCTTGGGGAGTCTAATGCAAGTGCATTAGGCCAAGCACATAAAAAAATGATAAGTTATTAAAGTCAGACCAAGAGCCTAGCAATGTGATGGATTGATCACATGTCAAGGCTAGAACATTTAAAGTTTATTTGTGAAAAGTTTTTTTATATTTAGTTAAGATTAGTTAGGAATATCTAGTTAAAAGAAATTATTTTATAGCTAGTAGGTAGTTAGGGCTAAGGGAAATTGGTTCACATCCATGAACTCATTTCTTGGACAATTGCTTTTAGTTTTTGGAGACGGAGGAGGAGCATTTTTGGGTGCTGGAAGTTTTGGTGTGAGATTGAAGTTAATTAAACTACATTTCTTAGACCAGTGGATTTTTGTATTAGTAAATCGAATTCATAAGTGTGTGTGAGACAATTATTTGCATATGTGTTTGTGAGGTTTGTGAACCATAATATTAATATATGGAGATTGAAATTGATTTGGTCTTTAAATTGTTGTGTTGAATGACGAATTCTTGCACTGTATTTTCTCTGTTATTTACATTTAAATGAGAACCTAGAGAATCATATTTCATTTAATCTTCTAATCCAATACTTTTGCATCCAATATTGTGTATTTGAAAGAGTCATTTTACATTACAGATTCGAGAATACAAAGCACTTTGTATCAAGCCAACAAGAGAAAGAAAATTCGTAAAGGAAAACCGCCATCAGATTTACAGGTCAATTTATGATCAAATGAAGACTAAATTCGAAATTCTGGCATCTGGGTTTTGTGCAGAGCAGGTCCTATTTGGTAACTCATAAGTGATTTCCAAAAAATATCCTTAGTTGGGGAGTTATGAAGGGATCTTTAAACTATGTTTTTACAGACTACATCACTGAAAATAAACGGTTTGTTGTTCCTCCTGTAATAGAACTGTAGTTTGCTGTGAGAGAAATGATTTGATGTTCCTCCTGTAAAAAAACTGTAGTTTACTATGAGAGCAATGATTTTTTGGTCCTCCTGTAACAACACTGTAGTTTTCTGTGAGAGCAATGATTTGTTGTTCCTCCTATAACAACACTGTGGTTTGATGTGAGAGCAATGATTTGTTGTTCCTCTTGTAACATCATTTTAGTTTGCTGAGAGAACAATGATTGTTTTTCCTCCTGTAACAACACTATAAGCTATTGAGATATCAATCATCAATTTGTGGGCCATCATCTTCTAACATTCTTAAGACATGTGTATAAATAGCTTTGCTACTAATTCACCTTTTTTCTACAATTTTTTTAATTCAAATATTTCTTATAACATAAAAAAATTACTACACCATATATGTCACAACCTCAATTTTTCAAAGGGGCACCACCTCTAGAGAGCCAATAACCAAGATCCATAGAATAAAATTTGCTTGATCTTACAAATTAGTGAACTCTCTAACATTTCAATTTCTCAATGGGGCACCACCGCTGGAAAGCTAACAACCAAGGATCCGCAAAATAATATCCACTCAATCTTACAAATTAGTGAAGTGTCCAACCATCGAAGTTCATTGTATTGATATATCATTTGTCATATCAATTAGTGTGAACATGAATTTATTAAACTTTTAAATAATTGTTAGATATAAACAAAGTACTAGCACTTGTACCAAAAAGTGCAAGGGAACACCGATAAAAGTGTAGATGAATGTAGAGTGATAGAGAGAGAGAGAGAGAGTTGCATGAAACAAGGATGTGGATGTGGAAACTTCTAAATATTTTATATATTATATAATATCCCCATTCCTAATATCACATCATCTACATAAAATAAATATTGTAAAAAAATTAATTATTTTATTATTTTATGTTTTTCCATATTTCTAATTGTTTTTATCTAAATATGAGACGACGCGGAAGAACAACTCTTTAGAATCTAAATATTTTACAAATTTACATACTAAAATACCATATCACTCCACTAAAATAATTTCAAATGTAATAAATTAGGAATATCAGTAATTAAATATCAACTAAAATACACCTATACCATAAAAATATATTAATGTACTAATAGTAATATTATTATTTAAATAATTAAAATATAATTTTAAAAAAATCATTAAATGTGACATGAAAACCATCACTAAGCTCATAAAACAAAGATATCTTCCATAAGACTCTTCCTCCTCCTCTGCCTTAAACCTTAATTTTTTTTTAAAATCCAAACATAATAAAACTTCATAATTCCCATCACATTATATAATATCACATCAGTTTTCTCTAAACCCTAAAATTTTTCAAAAGTCCAAATATTAAAAATATATTCATCAAATATGACATATACACATATATAATATATACGTATATGTAGCATTCTATTACCTTGAAACTCTCACACTCCAAGTCATCTAGATCCCAATATTATGCAAAATTCATAACACATTACATAATATTACATATAAAATCCTCTCTCAACCCTAAAGTTTAAGAAAAACCAAAATAGAAAATCAACAATACAACTTATACCCACATGCAATATGTGCATATCCATGATATTCCATAACATTAAAACTTTCACATTCCAATTAATGGAGATACCAAAATCAACCTCATTGAGAAGCCTTTGCTACCACCCCCATTAAAACTCAATTTAACCACCATTATAATTTAAATTAACATAACCTGTATATTTTAGTAAAAAAAATTAAAATATTTATATTACTATAATTCCCACGTTACTTTTTTGAGGTGGATTATGACTAGATCCCCAAGTGAAGTCGCGACTCTAAGCCTACCCCAATACAACAAACTTTGTGTAGAGGGGAAGGGAACACTGAAAAGGAAGAGGTTAAATATTTATTATGGTAAAAAAAATATTATATTTAAATGTATTGAATGCAAAATTAACAATTCATTTAAAACAAGTGTTGTAGGACAACTTAGTGCTTGCCACTCAAACTAGAAATTATGCTCTAGAGAAATTGCATACAAAATTATAACTTGCATCGGTAAATGCTAAATTAAAGGTTGTTAATAGGAAAATCTAATCATATACGATTGGTTTGGCTGGAACAAACAAATTCAGATGTCTACACCTTTACACTTTTACTCCTACATAAATTGTAGAAAATCCTTGAAACCTTGCAATTGCTATTGAGAGCAAAATTGATCACAAAAGACCCAAGATTTCTCTACCAAAATTTTGTGGAAAGAAAACAATGAATAGAAATAAAATCACACATAGATCACAAAAAAAATCTGGGGAACCCAACTGGAAAAAACCCCTCTTTCTCGTATTAAATCAACTGAGCAATTTGATCTATTGCATAGAATCTGCTTCCAGACCTGAAGCTCCCCACAATGATGATCAACTCTCAACAATAATTTCCCAACACTTAGGAAAATAAGGCATGCTAGGAGCTCCTATTTCCTAGTGCAATTATGCCCCTAAAAAATATGAATCTCTCCTATTTCCTTGCGCAATTCCCAAGATAAATTTCTCTGCTTGATCCTTAAACATCTACACAAAAACTTGTGTATAATGAATAAGTATATATGTGCCTTCATTAAACCTCAATAGATAATTCAAATTGCATGACCTACTAAGGTTAAATTTAGTATCTGCAACTAGATAATTGAGAATCAGTTGAGTTAACGAAAGTCAAACTACTCAATTAAACTCAAGAACTCAAGTCTATCTCTATTCTAGAACTAGAGATCAATGAACTAATAGACACTAGAGTTTAACTCCACTAGATAGCTAAATTTTAGCTATCAATTAGTATATGACTCAATGAAAGCCATCTAACCCGAATTATCTGACAATAAATAAGTGATAGGCCACATCACACATGTTAACTGACAACCAACTCAAGTATGTATGAGATTGAATTTGAATTAGCATCTTTGACTAAGGCACAAGTCAAATAAGATATTCCTTGCTACAATTTCAACACTCCCTCTTAGCGAGGAAGGGATTCTTTGAAGAGCCTTGTCCACCTCAATATGTCTTCAACTCTACCAAGTTCTTTTCTACTGCAAGTGATCCCTCTAAACTAGAAGAATTCTCTACTTCCTTCTGGGGAACTTGATTTGAAGACCCATTCTTTCTCAACATGCTCCATGAGTTCACCACTTTAGTGTACCTGGGTGTCTGTTTCTTGAAGTTGGGAGACTCGACTCTCTGCTGAGCTCCCTTAACCAAATCCTCTACCCACTTGGCTCGACCTTTCCCAATATTGGAAGTCTCTGACTGACTAGGTGCCTCCACTTTCCCTAGGCTACGATCCTCATCATCATCATCCATCTGGTCAACCCAACTACGAACTAGCTTAGACTGAAACCGTGATACCAGCTGAGGCTCCATCTTGAGAGATTTATCCTTCTCTCGCTCGACCACCACATATCCACTCAGAGAACTCTCTACCTTGTTTCTTAACGCTACACATGAATCAACCTATAATTTGTATAGGTTCTTGATCCCAACACCGATCTGCTTGACTTCACTTGAAGTAGAATGTGTGAGGTAGGTCTTCCCTTTGCTGAAGACTACATCATACCCATTTTCTTCAAGGACTGCTACTAAGACAAGGTTTTTCTTCAATCCCATAACATACATCACATTCTTGAGATGGAGAAGGGAACCATGCTCCCTCTTAAAATTCATTGTACAAACACCTTTGGTAATGTATCTGCTATCATCTTCAAGCTTGATATTGAATTGCATGTTTTTCTCTTCCAATTTGCTAAAGAAATCTTTATTCCTTTCATGTGGAATGGAACCCTGAGTCAATATACCACTCACTACCTTGAACTAAGCTTTCCATGCAAGCTATCAAAGAGAAATCCAATTCAAACTGAGAAGAGAAATATTCTCCTCTTGTTATTGCTTAAACATGCTTGTTTGATTTCTTGTTTAGAAATTTTGTAGCATAATGTCCAAACTCATAACAATGAAAAAACTTGATCTTACTAAGATCCTTCTTTTCCTTGCCACCATTATGACTAGATTCAGTTTTCACCTTGGGCCTTCTTTCCGTTGGCTTTCTTCCCTTTGTCATCTAAAGCAAAGTTCTCCTCCTCTTCTATTCTAGATGAGACTCCCCATATTTTGTTCCTCCTTATCTCTTCCTGCACAAGATCTGACCACACTCTCTCCTAATTAGGGAACTTATCTCTGCCATTCACTACATCCTAGAAAATCTGCCAATATTTTTGAAGCCGAAGAAGAGAAAGAATGACAAATTTTGTCGAGGGAGCTATCTCTCCAACACCTCCAAGTTAATCCCTAACTTGAGTAAAGCTGGATAGATATGTAATGATGGGATCAACCTTTGATCCAAGAGGATTCTATAGTTGCTCCAAGCTCAAAAGTTTCATTTCTTTATGGAAATAAAACCAAGCGGTAGAGCCCTTCATTCTGAATCTGAAAGTACTTTCAGTTTCTCATTTGGTTTCTGTATGAAGGAGAAATCCTCTGTTGAAGTTTGTGGTGAATAGGTGCAGAAGGGGCCTTGCTGGCCATGTGGCGTTCTCACTGCTCGACACATGGAAAGGCCAAGTAAATGCAGTCAAAAAGGTTCAACGTTCAATTTCAGGTGCATATCTCCAGGTGTATGGTGAGATTTAGGTTTGATTGGTTTCAAAGGTTAAAAATTATGGTTTCTATGACATACCATATATATAAAACAATGGTGGCACATTTTTAAATGACAAAATATAAACATAAGGTTCATGGTGCTAGGGATATGTATATGTTTACATGGACTATGGGCACAAAAGACATGGTCTAAAAACTAAAGTGCAAAGACATTACAAGTGGGCACATTATTAAAGTCATATGGTGGAGTTATAATGTTAAACCTATGACAAATAATATGGAAAAGTATTATAAACTATATGGCAGATATAACGTATGGTGGAAATTATGCGATGGCGAGAAAACTATGGTATAAAACTTATGCTATAGTCCTAAGGCGGATGGAACAATCACCACTGAAACAGGTCCATGTACGAAGTCGGGTTATGACTGTCCATTCGGCACAGAGTTAATACACATCAGCACAGTCAGAGCCACAAGTGAGGAGGTGGCACGGAGCAGGTTGAAACCGCTGAGGGAAGGTGCCACAGGTCTGAGGTTAGAAAGGTCATCGAGAAGTGGTTATAACAAATGTTGATAGCATGGAGATGTGTCACATGAACCTTGGATCAGTCGCTGCACCGTTAGGTTATACCTTTGGATATATGGGTAGAGTCTATGATTAACTATATGTATACATGTTTGCACCAAAGTTAGAATATATATATTAATGTTTATGGTTTTGTTTATATGCACTATGCTAAGGTTTAACATGGTGTTAAAACCACATTGCACCAAGAACTAGGTTGTTCAACCTAAAACCTACAACTTTCCTTGTATAGCCTGGGAGGTTCAACCCTGGAACCTGCCCGAGGTCTATTAAAACCTTAATCATTGCACCAGTGAATAGGGAGTTGTAGAACTGGGGTGTATTATTGATTGTTTTTGTTCATATAATCATATATTGGCCATCCTTGAGCCAAATTGAGAACGAAGATAGGCATTGGAAAACTAAGACAAAAGGCTTATTTTCTACAGTAACTAGCAGTGCCTACATGCACAGATCAGTTGGTGAAATTTCATGTAAAGAAAATCTTTGGAGAATTTCCTAATAAAATGGATGCCCACTTGGAATGGACCCAGAGACGTAGTCCAAGAGGGATGAACTTCGTCAATAATTTGTTGTGTTTGCTTCTTCTCTTTCTGTTGTTATGTTATTCATTTCTCTCAAGTTTATGTTTAAGGCGTATTAATAATTAGTTTCCCTCTTTCATTCACACATATGCAACCTTAGTTAATATTGGTAAACTTGTGCAAATAATCAATCATGTAGATTTCAGATCATATTTTGGTATCAGAGCAAGGTTGATCATGCTTAAGAAAGATATTTTCCAATGTGAATGTTGACTACATCTAGGTGGCGATGTGGAGAAGGGAAACTTGAAGAGGCCAATCCATAGATTGGAAAGAATAAAGTCATTAGAAAGATGGTAGGTGAAAATGAAGGAGAAGCTCTTGAGCCCAAGTGAGATGAGTAGTTTCAACAAATGTTCCTTAGTATGCAACATATGATTGGAGAGATTTATGAAGACAATAAGACTAGAGATGCAGCTTCATCTTCAAAAAGTAAGAAGGAGAGAAATCGTAAGGAGAAAGTTGATGTTGACAAATCTCCTCCTCCATCTTCGTCTTCTAAAGGCACAAAAGAGAAAAAGGACAAGAAGAAAACTGATGGTAATGAACCTCCTTCTCCTCCATCTTCTTCTTCTTCTTCTTCTTCTTCTTCTTATTCAAGTTAAGATTTTGAATCAAAGAAGAAACATAAGAATCTCCTTTTTTGAATCTTGATGTTAAGTTTGAATTGCCGAAATATGATGGTGAATTGAATCCTGAAAAGTTAGATAACTGGATTAAACAACTTGAATTTCATTGTAGAATTTAGAATGTTGTTGATTCTGTGAAAATTCAGTTAGCTACACTTAGAATGGGAGGAACAACTTTGATTTGGTGGGAAAGTAAAACACAATCAAATTTAAAGCATAAAGGTAAAATTATGTCTTCATGGTCTAAGTTTATTAAAGCTCTTAGAAAGAAGTTCTATCCTTTAGGATATATGCAACAGGATTTAATAGATTGGCAACATTTGAGGAAAGGTAAAGGACATAGTGTGCAAGAGTTTACATAAGCATTCAAGAAAAAGGCATTAGCACGTGATCTTCCATTAAACATACAGGAAATATTGTTTCGTCACTTCAAAACATTATCATTGTGTTGTCAAGGCATTGCATGTGAATTCACCAAATATGAGGACTTGACCATCAGTCTCTGTGTGTGTCTTATGTGGGATATTGGCTCTACAAGTACCACTAGACCAGTTCTCTTTGCTCTCTAATTTCCATTTTGTCACTCCAGTGTTATTGTTA
Source organism: Pinus taeda (assembly GCA_000404065.3). NCBI lineage: Eukaryota > Viridiplantae > Streptophyta > Pinopsida > Pinales > Pinaceae > Pinus > Pinus taeda. Next base: position 30,450 of record APFE030270844.1, on the reverse strand, counting down.
TCGTCTTTCTTCAATTCCTGCTTCTTACTGTCAATACTGAGTTCCTTTTCTGAAAAATAAAGAAGATACAATGCATAATATAAGAGATGAAAGACAATGAACACTAGAATATAAAATAAAGTAGACTACAAAGGATTTATATGATGTATACCTTAACATCAACAATATTGTCAAAGCCATTTTCCCCTATAAAAGCAAGAAACTTGAACAAGTTTTAGTTGGGAAATAATGGCCATTATGTAGCCAGAGGACCTATATAAAAAAAGCAAATAAAACATCACCATAAAAAATAAAACCTTAGTAAAATTAGTATTCAACCTTCAAGGAATGCTAGGCACAATCATTCCAAGTAAGTTACATGCTAAAAAGCTCAAACTATAAATTACTTATATAGTGTGGAGTGCAAACAAAGCTCCAAAAAAAAGCCAAAGCTAAGTCTAGAATAAAATGAAATGAAGTGAAAAGGATACAATAATAGGATAGCCTTGTATACATGTATATAACTGGATAATGTAGAAGGCTAAGTGAATAAGTCCAAGGCTGGAGGTCAATGATGTCAAGAATGCCCAAGTCTGATGAACATTTCTTCAGATAAGAACTACTATATGGGTCTATTATCACATATGAATAAGTCAACTAGTTTATATCAAATTATTAATGTTTTGATTATATTTATGGATCACTATAATATAAGTGGATAAATTACAAAGACAATTCCCTTCCCATTGTGTTCCTAACCTGTGGTACAATGTATTAGTTGTGAATTGGAGCAAATTTCCAACATCAAAAATATGTAGCAATCACCACTAGTAATCCCCTAGATAGGATTGTTTTGGAATATAACTTTTAGATTCCAATTGTTATATGATTCTTGAATGGAAAATCCACACAGAATTCCAACACCAAACTTCCAATTTGAGGGAACACTTGTGGCCATCCTCAATCACTCAAACTCAAAACATCAATGATCATTATAATGAAAATATAAAATAAGAGTAGTTTTGATATGTTTTTCATATTTACATGCAAAGCAACAATAGTTTTCCCATATTTACGATAATTGTAATTTCCAAGATATAACACATCGATTGATCTTCTACAACAAATACTTGATTCAATACAAACAATAATTTAACATATTACAACAATACCACCAATTTTTTGATCCTCAATTAGTTCAAACTAGTTAGCACAAAAACTTCAAGAAAGAGCAACAAGTAGAAATAAAAAATCCATCAATTAATAATCAATAAAAAAATGATAAGAATTTTGTTGAAGCTTGACAAACAACTATAAATCATATTGGCAATCCACTACAACTAGTGGTCTTACTCAAAGAGAGATACTACCTGGAGAACTCATCTTCCAAATTCTTTGCTCTATCCATGAAGCTTTCTGCAATCCTCAAAACAAAACTTGCATTCAATATTTTAGGTTTCTAAAGCTTCCCAAAGGCCTTGCAAAATGAAGCTGTGAATTTCATTGATTTTCATAAAATGCTTCTTGTACTTAAAAAATATAGTTTTACCATGTGATAGATAATTCAAGCAAGTAAAAATTTGTGTACAATATTTCTTAGAAGACTTCATTTTGAAAGGAAAACTTGCGTATTTCATATAGAAAAAGAATCTTAATAGAGATGGCCAATATTATAAAACAATAGAGTGGATATAAAACTGCAGGCAGAACTAACAAAATCCTAATTGCAATATTGTTGATTGATTATTCTATGTGAAGCCAACTAGATACATACAAGTTTTCATTTTCAACTTTCTTTCCCATATATTTATTGGATGTGGAAGCCAACTTGTATGAATCTCGCAAAATTGTTTTATCAAGAGTATATGTTGCATTTTCATATTCCACACTTTTTTTCCATGTACAATCGCAACAGGTATTGGAGGAATTCATTGCTACATCAGTTGAGTTATCAACTTTCATTTTCTCGATTTCTGTTTTGCTGCATGTGCATTATTTGTGTTTTCCTTAGTGGAGTTTTAGATAAGAAAACAATAGGTATAAAAATAAAACATGCATCATGCAAAACAATGACTAATTATATGATTCCAACCCATATTTATTTATTGTTGGACAAAAACCAATCAACTACGTTCAACTGACATCATTAAAGTTATCCAAAACCAACTTGGTGGAAATTTCAAGCTCTGCTACATGAATGTGTTCCTTTGTGTGGATACATTTCTCTTTGTGTGTGGAAAGCGCTATTAACCTTTCTAAGAGTGATGACTTATACTTAACACCACTAATTTAATTTTTTTCTTTACAAGTAGCCATGATGAATGTTCTTAACCCTTCTTTTTATTAGGTAACAAGGTGTGAATTTGGATTAGTAATTCTCCTTAATTGAGATACTTACCGGTAATATTTTCCAACTTTCAACACATTCCTTCTTCTATTCATTATATTTCCATTTTCTTCTTTTATTCATTTTTTATGCTCCAATCCGTAACTATAATACATAACTAAAATATTTTCATGAATTCATTATCCTTTAAATTCGTATACTCTAGGCCCAAGGTGATTAATATGATATTTTTTGCAAGAAATATGAACAATATATTTCAATAAACAAGCACAAATGTGGTCATAATCTAGCAATCCAACCAAAACAAGAAATAAGAAAAATGTCAAACATGGTTGAGAGAGATGGAGATGAATATATAAAAAAGTGATATTTATTTGTATCATAATTCAAAACACCCTGCATAGATCTATCTTAACCCTAGATTTGTCAAGCACCAAGGCTGACAAAATCCTTTGAAGTGTGAACCTTTCCTTAAGTTTTTGCACTCTAAAAAATGTTTACACCATGAATCTCAACACATGATAGATACATGGTTAGTACGAATCTACATTGGTTTATATTTTATTGATAATACATCAATTTTATATATTTATGGTTTTTGGCATACTAGAGATGTAGATTATAGAATGCACCTCTCGATGCAATGCTAAATGTCAATATATTTAGTTGAAAAACTACAAAGGGAGGATATTCTCTAATGGTTTCATTACAAGGCTAATATCATAGAAACTGGAGTAATAAAGAGCAGAAAAGAAACTAAAGACATACAAATAAATTAAGAAAGTTTTTAGTAGTATAATTTGTTGATATCTTAAGCCATGTTTGCTCTAGCCCAACCATAAGACAAACAAGTGACTCAAAGGGATTTTAGAGACAACAGTCCTAAAATAAATTAGGAAATATTCAAGAAAATGAAAGGTGAGCAATAAAAAGAGTTAAATTTATGTCAAAAAATAACAGAAAGAATATAACGTGGCCTTAGTCATCCAATCGCATGTGCATCCCCTATTCTTCATGTAATATCCCATCCATGATTCACATTACCAAAAACGGTCATGCATTTGACTATGCATCTTCACACCTCTGATCTACAATGTATTGTATACAACTACATGCACCAAATTTATCTGATAGGGTCATTCATAAACCCTCTCTGGTTGTCAATGAAGTATCAGTTCATTGTTCAGGTCAACAAGCAATTAATTTGTCCACTAGGATTCCATTTTCAATGTTCTTTTCCCCACCCGAATGGTACAAATCTGAAAGGGATGGAATTGGGTAAAAGTCCTAGGTGCAAGCTCTTGGTGGAATCAACCAAAATAGCTTCTCATGGTTCCCCCATTGATCCAGTAAAATTCAGTCAATTTTTGTAAAATAGTACATCACTGGCAGCAAAATTCAGTCTTAGGGGTATTTTTCCATGTTGATTAATGGTAGACAATATTGTTTTGTCTCCAAGTATAAAATTCAATAACTAGTTACAAGACATAAACACCATAATTCAAATGTGACATATCTTCTACCATATACAAACATTTACATGAAATAGGGCACTCACTTATTTATTGTAGATTATGAATATGCACCTATCACTGCAGCATTTGATGAGGGTACATGTAGGGATATACACCATGAGATATTTAAAACCACCACATCCAACTATGTTATCCCAATGTATACCCTCTTAAATGATGCAATTTTGTGTTTATTAATTTCTATTAATTATATCAACATATCCGCCATGACTGTCCAATGTTAATCACTACTATATTAAGCTAAATATCAAAATCCAACCTTCACTAATATGCACTTCAATAGAGCAGTTTACAATGTATCATCCAATATACATTACAAGGAGATAATGTCATTAATACATTTCAAAATCCTCGTGGAAATATATGTCACTTATATTTTTATTTTAAGTTAGCTTGTAATTAAAACGGTATCACAAAGACAATAGGGAAACACAAAACACACAAGTACCTCTAAGCAGTGTTAGTGCCTAAATGTTGGGTCCCTATAATACTAGTGATTACCCCATTACTATGGTAGTTGTACCCCTTATTTATATTGTTGTGCCCCTATTGCCCCCATATTGTTATTTCTGTGCCCCA
>APFE030270844.1:1812-24484 GCA_000404065.3 Pinus taeda | reverse complement strand
TTTATACAGAAGCATCCAAAACTACTCAAGTGTTGAGGACAACACTTTTTTAAGGAGAGGGGCATGTTGGGTCCCTATAATACTAGTGATTACCCCATTACTATGGGAGTTGTACCCCTTATTAATATTGTTGTGCCCCTATTGTCCCCATATTGTTATTATTATGCTCCATAGAATCCCTCTAGTGTTATTTTTGTGGCTTATATTATTCTTGTTAGGTCGGCTAGGTTATATTGTGACTCCTTAGACTCCTATATATAGAAAGGAGGTTTTGTCATTTGAATCATCATCCAAGAATTGTTCATTTATGTGATGTAAAGGAGGTTGCCCCCTCGAAGAGGCTGAATTCTAAGGCGTGGATCTCTATTTTCTATCTTTTTGTGAGCTGGTTTCATAACACTAAATGAGGGATAGTATGTTACAATTATAGAAAAAATTAAAAGTTCGGTCTTAAGTTGATGAGAAGATCAAGGCATATCTCTCATGTAGTAATTGATTGTAGGGGTATGTCATGAAGGTCCTCCTATGCTAAATATTATTGTGCTACGCTAAATATCATAACACCATCTTCACTAATGTGCATTTTTAACAAAGCAATTTGAAATGTTTCGGCGTAAATCACATGCAGAAAATATCTGTCGACGCGTTTCGAACCAACTAGTGTGGTTCATCGTCAGGACAAGTTGAAGAAACATATCCAGCTTAGCATGTTAAATAGTCTGAGTAGAGCCTCCAATGGCTAACTTGACCAGCGACTAATTTTGACTTTAGGACCAAGGTCCTAAAAATTATTATAATTTAACGGAAATTAGTTATATTAGGTGACCAATAAAAATATAAAAATATATAAAATAATTTAAATGGTGTTAATGGTTAGTTAAAAAAGGTATTGTTTAATAATTAAAAATTATAAGTTATTTAGTATTTAAATGGGAATTAGTTATATAAAGGACCTTACTTATAATCTATGTATAATATATATATATTATATATAATATATATATATTATATATATATATAATATATATATATATATTAAAGTAATTTACATAGTTGTTAAGATAAAAGTGAGTAGAATAATAAAATTATGGGAACAAGAAAATTAAGTTAACCTAATACCTAAATGTAAAATAAAATAAAAATAAATAAATAAATAGATAAAAGATTAATTAAGAAAGTAGAGTTATTAAAAGGTACTAATTATTTGAAAAAAAAATCAGGGAAGAAGAAAAAAATAATAAAATAAAAATAAAACTAATATATATATATATAATAAAATAAATAAATAAATAATGAGAAAATACTATCAAGTTAACTTAAAAATAAATAAATTAAGCGAGCGACACATTCTAAAAAGAAGAAGGATAAGAATAGGATCAAAAGAAAACTACAGAGCCAAAAGGAGAAACCCGAGGAGGAAGGAAAAAACAAGGCTCCAAGGAAAAGGATCCGTGAAATTAAGGGAAACATCAAACGCTAGAAAAAGAAAGACTAGGAAGAAAGGGCAGGGATCTAGCAGCTACTGATCTTCCAGCCGTCATCTCTATTGAGATTGTTCGGCCTTCTTTCAATTTCAATAGCTCCGCGAAATTAAGGGAAACATCGAAAGCTAGAAAAAGAAAGACTAGGAAGAAAGGGTAGGGATCTAGCGGCTACTGATCTTCCAGCCATCATCTCTATTGAGATTGTTCGGCCTTCTTTCAATTTCAATAGCTTCCTTGAATTTATGGTGATGGAACTGCGTCCTTGGCCTCCTCGGGTTTGTATTGAGGAGGCCAAGGTTATTGCCAAGGTTGCGCAGTTCCATCACCGTAAATTCAAGGAAGCTATTGAAATTGAAAGAAGGCCAAACAATCTCAATAGAGATGACGGCTGGAAGATCAGTAGCTGCTGGATCCCTGCCCTTTCATCCTAGTCTTGCTTTTTCTAGCTTTCGATGTTTCCCTTAATTTGGCAGATCCTTTTCCTAGGAGCCTTGTCTTTTCCTTCCTCATAGGGTTTCTCCTTTTGTCTCTGTAGTTTTCTTTTGATCCTCTTCTTATCCTTCTTCTTTTTAGAATGTGTCGCTCGCTTAATTTATTTTTTTTAATTTTTTTTAAGTTAACTTGATAGTATTTCTCATTATTTATTTATTTATTTTATTATATATATATATATATATATATATATTTATTTTATTTTTTATTTTTAATTTTTTTTCTTCCCTGATTTATTTATTTATTTATTTTTTCAATATTAGTACCTTTATAACCTTCTACTTTCTTAATTAATCTTTTTATTATTATTATTATTATTATTATTATTTTACATTCAGGTATTTAAGTTGACTTTATTTTCTCGTTCCAATATTTTATTAATTCTAACTAACTTTTATCTTAACAACCTATATATATATATATATATAATAAATATATATATATATAATATATATATACATAGATTATAAGTAAGGTCCTTTATATAACTAATTCCCATTTAAATACTAAATACTTATAAATTTTAATTATTAAACAATACCTTTTTAACTAACCATAACACTATTTAAATTATTTTATATATTTATATATTTTTATTGGTTATCTAAATATAACTAATTTTCTGTTAAATTATAATAATTTTTATGACCTTGATCCTAAAGTCAAAATTAGCCGTTAGAGGCTCTGCTCAGACTATTTAACATGCTAAGCTGGATCTGTTTCTTCAACTTGTTCTGACAATGAACCACACTAGTTGGTTCGAAACGCGTCGACAGATTTTTTCTGCATGTGATTTACGCTGAAATATTTTTTATAAATGTTATGGATCACAAAAGCCTCAATTCAATTTGAAATGTATCATTCAATATGCATTACAAGGAGATAGTGACACTTATGCTAAACAAAATCCTCAAAAAGGGATATACCATATTAATTTTAATTTAAAAAACTTGTTGTGAAGAAGACATCACGAAGTCAACAAAACCCTCAAAATGGAATATGCTACTTTACTTTTAATTAATTTTCTTATAGACATCACAAATACAAGAAGGAACCACAAAGTGGACAAGTACCCCTGAGCAATTTTATTGCCTAAACAAAGAAACACACATTGCAATTTGAGTAGTAAAGATTAAAATACATACCTAACAAAGCTAATGTGAACACCAAGACTACGATGAGATTCGGAACAATCCAGGAAAATGAAAATCCCATAAGTGACCAATGCCCATGTGGGATTCCTTGTATTACAGTCAAAGCACATCTGCCATGAATAAAAATCACATCAGATCAAATGATATCTACAGGCAATCATAAATACCTATATAGATCTGGTCTCAAATTACCCAAATCACATTAAATTTTACTGCGAACGATAAAAAACAATGCACCCACAATGATATGTTTTTTGCTCTAGAAAAAATATTTTGTTTCCACTAAAGAAATAAATTAGCCATAAAAAATTTCAAGAGAGAAAGAATAAGGAAATATGAATAGAACCTTGTTTTTAGGTTTGACCCAGAGCTTTCTGAATACAACATTCTTGTCCATAAAACCCTTGATAGCCATTGGTGAATGATGAATGTAATGATAAAGAAATTCCTGGAGCGATCAAAGTGCAAACACTGGAGTAATATGTCTTCGAATAGAGAAATTCCTTCTTCATGCGAGCCCTCTTCAAGTGTTGTTGGACTCTCGCGTGACGATTTGTAAATGTAAAGTGGGTTTTCAAATTATTCACAGTTGTACGTATAACTTTATGAATAATACACCCTTTCTATGGTTCTTGGAGAATACACCCTTTCAAGAATTTAGGTAACATAGGGTTTTAGAATTTCTCCGGTAAAAATATAATTCAAACAATTTTACTAGAATTATTTTTTTGCAAGATGGAGACCAATTTTGAGCCATCCCCGCAAGTTTTTAGCCATCCTAGCTGAGACCTTGGTAGACAATTCCATTTTTGTTCACAAACTAATTTAAATTGTTATTTGGTTTATATTCAAATTTGATGGCTATGGTAGACAATTCCATTTTTTGTTGGCAAACTAATTTAAATTGTTATTTGGTTTATATTCAAATTTGATGGCTATGGTTGGATAGTCAATTTCCCCACATTAAAAAAAAAAAGTGATATTGGGGATGTCTATAAGCATTTAAATGTTGGGTTGATTAATAATAAAAATTTAGAATAATATAATAAAAATCAATTTGTTATATTTTGATTTTTCTATTAACATGTGAATAGGATTTGTTACAATACCATGGGCCAATACCATGGCTTATCAATACCACATGCCCAAAAACCACAACTTATTTCACAACCAAAATATTTTATACTAATATCACAAGATTCTTAACCATGGATATTCACCCCCACATTACGATGGATATCATTAACTTGTAAAAACTAGGCTTTGTTTCAATACCATGGGCCAATGCCATAGCTTATCAATACCACATACAAAAAAAAACATAACTTATTTCACAATCAAAACATTTTAAAACAATATGATAACATTATTAACCATGGATATTCACTTCCACTTTACCATGGACATTATTAACATATAAATAGGCTTTGTTACAATACCATGAGCCAATACCATCGCTTATCAATACCACATGCCCAAAAAAACATAACTTATTTCACAATCAGAATGTTTTATAAGAATATGACAATATTCTTAATCATGGGCATTCACCCTCGATATTATGAACTTGTGAATAAGCTTTGTTATAATAGCATGAGGCAAATACCAAGGCTTATCAGTACCACATGCCAAAAAATCATAACTTATTTCACAATCAAAATATCTTTTAACAGTATGACAACATTATAAACCATGGATATTCACCCCAACTTACCATGGATATTATTAAATTGTAAATAGGCTTTTCTACAATACCGTGGGCCAATACCATGGCTTATCAATACCACATGCCCAAAAACCATAACATATTTCATAATAAAAATAGTTTATTTTTATTTATTTTTATAACATTTTTAAATTGAATCTAAAAGGAAAAAGTTATAATTACTTTTGAGATATATATGAACTCTTTATCCTCACCACTACTACAAATATTCCGGTAGAAATAAAATTAAGGTTTTAATAAAATTAAAAATGAGAATATTTTTATATTTAAAGATGTGAAATTTATATAATATAAATAGTGTTAGTAAGCACCAACATATATCCATATTAACTAAGCATCCAAGGGATGATAAAAAGAAAAGTGAAGGGGAGAGAGGGTGAGGGGGATAGATAGTGACAAATTTGGAAGAGAGAGAGAGAGAAGGGAGAGATGGAGAGAGCTCGAAGGAGAGAGGAGAGGAGGGAAGAGAGAGATAGGGAGAGAAGGGGAAGAGAGAAAGAGGGAGATACATAGATAGAGGGTAGAGAGAGAAGGGAAGAGAAAGGGATATAGTGATAGATTTGGGGAGAGAGAGAGAGATGGGGGGAGAGATAGAGGAAGGTAGGAGAGAAATGGGGAGAGAGGAATCAAGAGAGAGAATGTGAGAGAGATGGAGTTGGAGGATGAGAGAGAGAGGGAAGGAAGAATAAATACATAAGGGGAAAAAGGTAGAGAGAGAGGAGAGTGGGAGGGAAGAGAGAGAGAAAGAGAGGCAGAGAGGAAGAGGGAGGGGGAGAGAGGGAGAGATAGATATGAAGAGAGTGTGTGTATGTTTGGTGGTGAAATAGAGAGAGAAAATAAGAAAGAGACACATAAATAAAAAAAGATATTATATAGTATTATATAACCATCCTAGATCCATCTTAACCCTAGATCTATCAACCGCTTATAGGGATCAAATGTCTCGAGGTGCACACCTTTCATCAAGTTTTGCACTAAAAAAATGAGGTTTTCACCTTGAGAGATTGGATCCCTCTCAGCGCTTAATAGATCCAGGATTAAGATGGATATAGGCTAGTTATATGTATTTGAAGTTTTATGAGGAAAAACATATTTGGATATTTTGTATAATTTTAGCATAATTACATGTATTTGATGTATGTTTTTGTATAAATTATAAATTATATTTTTCATGAAATTTATTTTTGCACATCAATACAAAGCATGGAGTGTTTAACATAAGGTGTAAGGGGTGTCACAATGTTCTTGTAGGATTCAAGGTAATGTATTGAAACTTCAACAAACTTTCATACAACACACACAACATTGTGCCTACCAAGTTTCAAACCCCATATTCACATTCAACAAGTTGTGTGCACACCTAGGGGTTCACATGCCTATTATGAGGAACCCTAACCATCAAAGAGCTATCATGGAAGCCCAACATTGACATATGGTACAAAGAAGACAAATAATAATCATGATTGTTATGAAATCAAACCATATTTACCAACTAAGCAAATATTCTTGTAGTTGCATGTATTCCTACGTAAATTATGTCTAGTAACTTAGGTGGTGGGAAATGCCATAATTTTTTTTTTTCCAATAAGAAAAAGACATCATTTTTGTATTAATATTAATGCAAAGATGTAATTTACATCATCTAACATATACTAAATTTTCTTTAATTGAATAACATGATGTTGTAATATGTTCAACATCTAATGTTTGGGCAATATCAAAATCCCCATAGGATTCAAAATAATTTCATAAGAGTCTAGTACTGTTATGTTCATAATGTATGTTCAAATTAGATAAACAACATGGTATCCAAGTTAAAAACTAGTATCGTAATTTCAATGGATATGACCCTTATAATAAAAAATGTAGATATGCATGAAAATTTAAGTCTTCAACTAAAGGAAATGTGTCCTATACTAATTACTCAACACTTCTCCTTTTAGGTATTATTTATAATGTATTTGACCCAACTATAAGCCCACTCCCATTTTGGATAATCTATCAATATTTTAATGTAATTCCTTATGAATGTGATCAAAGGGTATAAGCCTGAAGGTTCTAATCAGCTCCATAACTCCAATAGTTCATTGATGCAGTAAGGAAGTGTTTAAAGAAGTATAACCTTTCAACGAATCTATAACAAGTTGTGAATCCCATATCACTTGTAAGTTTAGATTTTTGGAGTGACATAATTAAAATGACTGATTTGTACTATTGTATTACTTGTTAAGTAGTCATATTTATGTTACTAGACTAAATTAGTCATTAACGTTAGTCATTTTTAGTTGTATTACTTATTAGCTAGTTGTATATTTTAACTCGAGACTAAATTAGTCGTTTATGTTATTCATTTTAGTTAATCACTTAAGATTGCTCATTTTTTGTAGTATTTCACTTGTAAAAGCTACGGTGACTAACTTTTTTAGTCACTTAGTCACTAATTTCATCATTTTCTACTAGTGATTTCATCAAGTTCTTGGCAGAGGCCTGAGTCCTAGCCTTGAAAATTTGGCTTGTATTTTGGGGTTGTTGGCACATATGAAAATACTGCAATCGCATGGAGGCCTTGCTGTGAGAGCGACTCGAGGCTTCTTGTCGTATGGAAGGCTTTTCATGGAAGCAAATGGGATTTTAGGTTAGTAAAAAGTAATTTAACATCAGGGGTTGGGCACTTGGAGTGGTTGGTTAGCCCTTGGGGGTCCTGTAGCTCCTGAGGAAGGTTAGTTTGGTTTTGGTTCATCGACTCCACTTCCTTAACTCTACTTGAGGAGTTGAATCATATCATAGTAAATTTTCATCACATGTTTACCCAAGTAGACCAGTTAGCTTGGGTAAATGTGGGAGGAGGGTGTTACAGAGTGGTATCGAGCAAGTTACACTCTCTTTGGGTAATATCTGATACCATAGAGTGGTACCAGAGCATTGTTCACCCCTTAGACTAGATGGTTGAAATGTGTTTGTCACACATGCATGTAGGTTGTATATGTGCTTGATGTGTATGCATGGTGATGGTCATTATTACAGTTGTGTTGTTATATAGAAGTTGATGATATTGTTGTTGGGATGTATTTGTCGTGATTGCATGTTGGTTGAATATGCATTTGTCGTGTATTTTTGTTGTCTATGTGGATGTATGCATGCATTTTCATGGTTACGGTTGTTGTGCATGAGGTTATGGTATGCAGTTGATATTGCCATGCGTGGTAACTAGGTGATGATTGATATGATGTCTATATATTGTTACGCTTGTGATTATACATGCTTTGTGCTCATGTGGTTGATCTTACAGGAGAGATATCCTCCCCCGAACTATACTTAGGTATATTAGTTATGTTTATGTTTTTATTTAGCTGACATGATATACTTGTAGGAAGAAGAGAAAATACGACTAGCAATATGGCAGGCTACAGTTCACGAGATTCTCCCTATCGATTAGTTGAGAAACATGGTGATTAATACTCCCATTACATAGAAGGCACTACGATAAGTTTGAAGGCAGAAATAAGGAGTTTCAAAGTGGATAATGACAAGATAATTCAGTCATAGGAGAGACTTGCTAGGGCATAGGATAAACAAGCAGAGGCTAATGCAGTGATTCTTCAGAGCTTGTCAAAATTGCAGAGGAAGGGATTGCTTAGGATCAGTCATGGATAAGAGGGCAAGTTTAATGGATCCTATGGTAGCAAATCTCATGATGGACACAGGTCAAATAGGGATGATAATGTCATGGATGGCATATTCTTAGATACACCTGATAGGAGAGGCAGTGGACATGGGATTTATTCTAGTTCTAGTTCATAGAGGTACCATTTTCATCTTCGCCATCATCCTTACAAGAGGGGTGACAGGGGATATTTTCCAAATAAGTTCAAGAAATCCAAGCCACCTACATTTGATGCAGAACTGAAGAAGTCACAGGATGCAAAATATTGGTTTCTTGGAATGAATAAGTTCTTCAGATTACATGATTACTCATAGAAAATGAAGGCAAGAACAACTACTTTCAGTCTTAAAGGTAAAGAATACATATGATGGGAAGATGTGAAGAATGTTAGAGGCATTCGGGAAGAGGATTTGACTTGGGGGGGACTTTGAAAAACTTTTCAGGAAGAAGTATCTATCTGAGAGATACTATGATGAAAGGGAGAAGGAGTTCTATGAGTTTAAGATGGGATTAATGATAGATGAGGAATATACTAGTAGATTCTTGGAGTTTTTGACATATGTGCCTTTTTTTAAGGAGGAGACAGTGAAGATTCAAAGATTCATCAGTGGGTTTCTAGTAGCGTTCAAAGACAAGATCAAGTTTGATGAGCCTAGATCATTGGAGGAAGTCATCAGAAATTTGAAACAATGTTATGAGAAATCAAAGCGTAAGACAGAGTCTCAACAAGGTTGGAAAGGGAAAAAAAAAGCTAAGGGAAAGTGGTCACCGAAGCGAACAAGACCTCAGGATGCAGGTGAGAAAGAGAATGTTGTTCCTTACAAGAAGTTTAATGTAGTTGGACAGGGACATGGGTCACAACCTAGAGGGTGGAAAAATAAAGGTGATGGTAAGGGACAGTTGCAGTGTTGGATATATGGTAGGCCTCAAATATACAATTCACAAGAAGAGCAGACAGTTGGGGATGTTGAATAAATAATTCCTCAGATCTATGTAACATCGGATAACAAGTAGGAAGATCATGAAGAATATATTATCAAGATGGATGGTAAGCTTTGTGATCAAGTTGTTTTCTATTTCGATTTACCCTAGATCTATTTATAGTTATGTTAATTATGACCTGGTGGATAAGTGTGATTTGAATAAAGAAGTACATGTAGAGTCTTGGCTAGTGTAGTTGGTTACAGGTACTAAGAACAGAGTTCATCACTAGGTAAGAGCTTGTGCATTTGAGTTGAATCGTATGCCTATATCAGCACATTGGAATGTGCTTCCATTGGGATCATATAGTATGTTGTTGGGTATGGGTTAGTTGTATCTTCATAGGACCAAAGTAGATTGTTATGACGAGGATATTGAGTGCTTCTATGACAATGGAGAATAGAGAATCCTGCAAGGTAAGAAGAAAGATACATCAATGAAGATGGTTACATCTATGCAGGTGAAGTGTAGTTGTAGGAAAGGATCTGTATTGTTTTTAGTACATATTTCTGGTGATAAACGTAAGGATGTTGAGGATGTGGAGGTATTGAGTAGGTACCTGATCTTACAACAATTCTAGGAGGTGTTCCCAGTAGAGATTTCATAGTTTTCGCCTCATAGAGAAGTGGAATTTTCTATTGAGTTGGTACCAGGGGAAGCACCAACATCAAAGGCACCTTACAGAATTAGCACTCTAGATTTAGTGGAATTGAAGTTGTAGTTGAACGAAATGCTTAACAAAGGATAAATTAGGCCAATTTTATCATTGTTGGGTGCATTAGTATTGTTTGTGAAGAAGAAGGATGGTACTCTTAGACTATGCATTGATTACAGGCAATTGAACAAGGTAACCATCAAGAATAGGTATCCATTGCCAATGATTGATGACTTGTTTGACCAATTGAAGGGAGCAGTGGTGTTCTCAAAGATTGATTTGAGATCAAAATACCATCAGGTATGCATCAAAGAAGAGGAAATCTACAAGACTTCTTTCTCGACTAGGAATGTGAATTATGAGTTTGTTGTAGTTCCTTTATGCTTGAATAATGCTCCAGTTACTTTTATGTGCTTGATGAAGTGTGTTGTGTCCTTATATGGACAAGTTTGTTATTATATTCATTGATGACATCTTGATATATTCTAAGAATGGGAAAGATAATGTCAACACTTAGTAGTGGTATTGATATTTCTAAGAGAGCATCAGTTGTATGCCAAGCTTAGAAAATTCAGTTTCTTACATACATAGGTACATTACTTGGGGCATGTTGTTTCCAAAGAAGGCATAGCAATAAATATGGAAAATATCAAAACTATTATGGAATGGGAAACTCCTAGGAATGTTGATGAGGTTAGATCATTCATGGGGTTGGAAAGTTACTATAGGAGGTTCATCAAGAAATTCTCATTGATTTCCTATCCTTTCACATCATTGCAATGAAAAGAGAAGAAATTTAAATGGACATAGGAATGTGCATCAAGTATTGAGTAGCTAAAACAATTGTTGACAAATGCTCCATTTCTAAAGATTGCAGACCTAGATAAAGATTTTGTAGTTTGTACATATGCTTGCAAGAGAGGACTTGGTGGAGTCTTGAGGTAGGAGGGACAGGTGGTATGTTATGAATCAAGGAAATTGAATGAGTACAAGTAGAATTATGTGATGCGTGATCTTGAGTTGGCAATGATCGTCCATGCATTGAAGATGTGGAGACACTATCTTCTTGGCAGGAGGTGTGTACTGATGAGTGAGCACAATTAATTAAGATACCTATCTGACCAACTGAATTTGAATGTCAGGCAAGCTACATGGTTGGCCATGATCAGTGAGTTTGACTTCGAGATCAGGTACATTAAGGGAAAGGATAAAAGGGTTGTAAATTCTCTTAGTAGGAGGATACAGGTAAATCACGTTGCAACCATGAGTTCTTATGGGAGTGATTTACAGGCTTGAATCTTACGGGTAGGACAACAAGATGACAAGTACAGGGAGCTTAGGCATAGGTTACAGAAGCAAGGTACAGGTGATCAAGATGTGGACTATAGCCTCACAACAGATGGTTTGGTCAGATTTAGGGAGAGGATCTATGTGTTGAACAACAATGAGGTCAAGAAGCTTATCTTGAGGGAATTTCATGCTAAGTTGTATTCACGTCACCCAAGATATCAGAAGACATTAACAATGGTGAATAAGTTATACTATTGGTTGAATTTGAAGAAAGAAGTGGAATTTTTTTTGTCTAGATGCTTGGATTATCAACAGGTGAAAGTAGAGTGTAAGCATGCATGTGGTTTACTACAGTTGATTTTGATTCCAGAGTGGAAATGGGAGGTCATTTCCATGGATTTCATTACAGGTTTGTTGAGGACATCTAGATAACATGTTTTTGTTATGTTTGTGGTGGATAGGTTGACAAAGGTAGCACACTTTATTCCAATGAAGTCTATTGATTTAGATAATGATGTATCACGGGTCTTCATCAAAGATATAGTGAGATTGCATGGTGTACAGAAGAATATTTTGTTAGACATGGATGCTAAGTTCACTTCCAAGTTTTGAAAGGTGTTATTTGCAGGTTTGGGGGTATAGAGTTGGCCTTCATCACAATTGATCATCCACAAAAAAATGGACAGATAGAGAGGGTCAACAAGATACTAGAGGATATGTTGAGGATGTATGTGATGCATCAGCATCAAAAGTGGGAAGAGTATCTACCACTAGTTGAGTTTACTTACAACAATGGGTATCAGAAGTCACTGAGGATGAACATATTCAAGGCACTCTATGGGTGGAGCTGTAATACTCTTATCAGTTGGAGTGATCCAATGAATAGGGTGTTGATAGGACTGAATATGTGTGCAGAGATGGAACATGAAATGCAAGTTATCAAGACAGATCTAAAGGTATCACAGGATAGGCAGAAAAGTCATGCAGATCAACACAAGACATTTAAGGAATTTCAGGTTGGTGAGCATGTGTACTTGCACATCAAGCCCAAGAAGATCTCCTTGAGTATTGGGTCATGTGCGAAGCTAGAACTTTGGTATTACAAGCATTTTGAGATCCTTGAGAGGATTGGACCATTGACCTACAGACTTACACTGCCTCCGACCATGAAAGTCCATGATGTTTTCCATGTTTCATTTCTTAAAATATATGTAAAAGAGATTGATCATGTGATTGATTGGTTTGTATTGTAGGTGGATCCAGAAGGAGAATTCTAGCTAGAACCTAAGTGCATTTTGCAGAGAGATATGTTCATGCTCTAGAATTGAGCAATCAATCAGGTTAAAGTGGAGTGGCCACATTTTGGGATAGATGAAGCTACATGGGATATGGTTGATCAGATTGGACTATGTAACCTTTCTTATTTTTTTGTTGAGGCAAAGCAATCTTTTGTATATGTATATATGTATATGGATGTAGATAATGCAACAAGCTATGTTATAAAGCTCCAATAAGTGGTATGCTTTTCATGTTGTTATGTTTTTCATGTTGGTTTTTCTTTTTAGTAGGTTGATCATTGTAAATACTACATTAAGTTAAGTTATAAAGCTCCATGGGCAGTATGTTATGCTTTTCAGTCGTCTTGCTAGCTGTAGGTGTCATTGAACATCGAGGACGGTGTTCCCCTAAGGGTGAGGGGTATGTAACAACCATGCGTTAAAATTCCATGTAATGAAGTCAATAAATGAAAAATAATACCAAGGTCATGGGACATTTATTCTAAGTCGAATGTTGGGAAAAACATCCTAGTGGGTGTTCATTTGGTTTAATATGGATAAGGGGAAATTGGAAAAGGCTTTGGAAAGGAAAGAGGCAATTTTTGGCATTTTATTTATGGAAATAAAGGAAATTAGGAGAAAAGGGAGGTGAAAGGTCACAGGTTGCATGTGAGGAGTAAAATGAAGGAAAAATAATGGAAATTAAAGAAAATGGAGACCTCATTAATAAAAATTCTTTTGAGGATCACTTCACAACCTTTTTTTAATTAAGTTTTGCAACTCTCTCTCTATTCTCTCTACTCTCTCATACTCTTGTACACTTAGAGTATTTTTTTAGAGCACTCTAGGATTGGAAAAAGAAAGGAAAAGAAAGCAAAGGGAAGCAAAGATCAAGCAAGAAGAGTTGGATCAAGTGACTACATCAGGATTACTTGTAGGTATCGAGTTTCATGTATGATTTCCTTGCTAGTTTTGGAATGCATGGTACATGCATGTGTGTATGTGGTTCTCTTGTTGTCATTGGCATGGGTTTTACCAGGTGTGACAGTGGTTTCAAGCTTGCCTTTCCATTTTCGAATAATCCATGGTGTGATGGGGTTCTTTTAATTGGTTTAGCTCGATCGTCGGATGGTTTTGAATTTGAGTGGGTGGTCTCAAGAAAAATTCCCAAATGCCTAGGAATCTTTTGACTAGTAAATGGAAAGATACACAATAAAGCCTGAGGATGGAGACGAGAAAATTCCTCACTGTTTAGGTGGATAGATCTAGAGGCATCAATTATTCTTTAGAATCAATTGATCCCTTGACTAGTATATGGTGAGCTTGTGCTAAATCCTTGTAGTGTATGTTTATTGTTTGGGCCTAGGAATCCCTTGATTGGTAATGGAAGGATACATGGTAAAGATTGGTTGTATAGAAGAGTGTTTTCGTCCTAGGAATCCCTTGGTTGGTAATGGTGGAATACATGGTAAAGCCTCAAAAGCCCTGTTTGGTTTTGCTGTGAGTCCCACATTCATGCTTGCAATATGGCACGAGTGCAATTGGTTGAAAGAAACTTTTGGTTCAACCCAATCTATGGTTGGGTGGTACAAGGAATTCCCTGACTTGGTTGGCTCTTTCTTATGAATAATAAGAATATTTCCTCTTGAGTTTTATAAGTAAATGTGCTTGTTATCATGTGATTTAATTGGTTGATTTATCATTTCTATTATGTTGGTTATCAGCAAGGTTTTATGAAAGAATTGTTGTGGATCTCATCATGTTTTGTTTAGTAAATGAATTGTCAATGAATGTATGACCTAATAGATTACAATGCAACTATTGTAAGAGGTCATCACACCTTCTTGACAAATATTAGATAAGTATGAGGCCCCTATGTTCAAATGTATTTATATGACTTGTACATTGCATGTGTATGATGTGTTTGACAAAATGCATGTCATTATGAGGATGAGTTTGGTCAGTTGCTCATTCAATTTTTGCATTAGAGGCCTTGTCTTCTTGTTATTTATTATTTCTGATAATTTCATCATGTTTTGGGCAGATGCTTGAGTCCTAGCCTTTAAAAAGTGGCTTTGATTTTGGGGTCGCTAAGACAGAAATGCCTGGAAAAGATTGCAGTAGCATGAAGGCCTTATTGTGAGAGTGACTGGAGGCTTCCAGTTGCATGGAGCGATTTTCATAGGAGTGACTGGGGGTTTAGGTAAGTAAAAAGCAATTTAACTCAGGGGTTGATCATCTTGATTGATTATTTAGCCCCTGGGGGTCCTATAATTCCTGAGGAAGGTCAGTTTGGTTTTTGGTGTGTTGATTCCACTTCCTTAATAGTACATGAGGAGTTGAATCATATCATAATAACTCTTCGTTACATGTTTACCCCAGTGGACTGGTTAGCTTGGGTAAATGTGGGAGGAGGGTGTTACAATCATCTTGGATGTAAAGTATTAAGGACATTGTTTTCTAATATAATTTTGGCTTGTGTGGAAGCTTGTATAAAAGGAAATCTTGTTGTGGGGAAATGGCATTCACATCTAAATTACAAATGGATAATTTTAACATTCTCACAATTTGATATCTATGGGTTGTAATATATACAAACAAACTAGTTGATATGGAAGATGAAGAGTAGGTGGTGTTGAAGAGAAATTAAAGAAGTCTTATCAAGCTTTGTTTGGCCTTTTATAGTAAAATATCACACTTCTCGTGATGAATTCCAAAATATCAAGTGTGTGAATCTCTAGTAATAACCTATAAATCATATGAAGGATCTTACTTTCATAACATTCCTTAGGGTGGGTCAATCCATGATGGTATTTACATTGTTAGGATCTATTGTGACCCCTTTCTTGGAAATCATATGACCTAGATAGTGATTTTGTTTTTGGTAGAAATCATATTTGTTGAATTTATCATATAATCGATGCTCCCTTAGCACTTGCAATATTGTCCTAAGGTGCTCACAGTGCTCTTCCTTAATCTACGAGTAAATGAGTATATCATCGATGAAGAGAAATACAAATTTGTGCAAGCACTTAATGAGGATGTTATTCATCAAGCACATAAATGTAGTTAGGGCACCGATAAGACCAAATAACATGATTACAAACTCACATTGTATATATTAGGTTCGAAAGGATATTTTGTGAATATCTTCATCCTTGATCCTAACTTGGTGTTAACTCATTCTTAGGTTTATCTTGGAGAATAAGCTGGCTTCCCTCAAGTGATCAAACAAATCATTGATCCATGACAAAGGGTTCTTGTTATTATTCAGTTGTCAATAGTTATTCTCCCACTTGTTTTTTTCTTCCCACAGAGGCCCATAGGAGAGGCTAGTCATTGATCCAACCCTGCAACGCCCATTGTTTCTAGACACCAAGAGAACTTCTCAGTTCTCGTAGACTTTGTCAATTCATCTACAATATTCTTCAAAGTGTCCACCTTTAGCGGCAACACCTTTTTGTCCTTAACCATATCCCTCACAAAGTGATACTAAACATCAATGCTCTTTGTCTTTGAATGATAAGCAAGGTTATTTGCCAAGAAAATTTCACTTTGGCTATCATAGTTTATCCTTATACCTCGTTTTACTAACCCCATACTTGAACATGATCTTTGCAACCAACTAATTCCTTTCTTGCATGAGTGGCTGCCATGTATTTTGTCTCTGTAGTTCAAGGGCCACTACAAACTATCTCTTACTCATCCAACTGATTGTACCTCCAAATAGGTTAAACACATACCCACTTGTAGATATTCTTTGATCCAGATCTCCAGCCTAGTCTACATCAAAAAATCCACGGATGTCCAAAACTCTATCCAATCCTAGTCTTACTTGGTAGCACAAACCATAATCACTGGTGCCACGCAAATACCCGAAAACTCACTTCATTGTTGTCCAATGCTCCTTCCCTGGTTTTGACATAAACTTGCTCAATATTACCACTACATGTGCAATGTCTGGTCTAGTACAAACCATTGCATACATCAAGCTATCGACTGCACTTGCATATGGAACAGATGACATGACCTCTTCCTTTTCTTGTGTCTTGGGACACTATTCAATAGATAACTTTACACCTATGGGAATAGGAACCTTCACCGGTTTACTATCCTGCATATTAAACCTATGCAATATTGTCTTGACATACTTCCTCTGGTTTAACCAGAGCTTCCTCTTTGTTTGATCTCATTTAATTTGCATGCCCAAAATACAGTTTGCAGCACCAAGAGCTTTCATGTCGAATTTGGAGGATAATTGGGTCTTCAAATCCTTGATAATTTCTTTGTCATTTCCAATTAGAAACATATCATCCACATACAAGACCAGATAAATAACATGGTCACCAATTAATTTAAAATACACACAGTAATCTTCTTTACTTCTAGTGAATCCAAGTCCCCATATAAATGTATCAAATTTATGATACCACATCCTTGGTGACTGTTTTAACCCATACAAAGAATTTTTTAACTTGCATGCCAATTCTTTCTTACCCTCCACCGCAAATCCTTCATGTTGCTTCATGTAGATCTCTTCTTCCAAATCCCCGTGAAGAAATGTTGTGTTCACATCCATCTGTTCTACCTCAAAATCAAAAGTAGCAGCAACCTATAAAATTAATCTAATAAGCTACCTTAGCAATAGGAGAAAAAATATCACCAAAATAAATTCCCGGCACCTGTGAATAACTTTTTGCTACCTACCGAGATTTGTGTTTCTCCATCTTTCCTTCTGCATTCATCTTCTTCTTAAACACCCATTTTCTTCCAATGGGTTTCCTTCCAGACGGCGACTCCACCAGATCCCAAGCCTCATTTTTGTGCAAAGATGCCATTTCATCAACCATGACCTCTTTCCATAGTTTTCCATTCACTTAATCTATTGCTTCCCTCAGAGTTCTGGGATCATCATCAGTAATAAATAAAGACAATTTTAAATAGAAGGAAGATGGACTATACCTTTATGGTTGCCTTTTTTCTCGAACTGATCTTCTCACAGCTAGATTTTGTGGCTCTTCATCTTCTGATTCCTCTTATGTTGTAGAGTATGATTCTTCCTCATTTAGCTAAAACTCTATCTTCTCAGGTTCCTTTGGTAGGAGTTCATGTTTAATAACATATTTCACCTCTTTAAACACCACATCTCGGTTGTACACAACCTTCCTTGTTGCTAGGTTCCAAATCTTATAACCTTTTAAACCATCCTTATACCCAATAAAGATGCACTTTTCAGATTTACTATCCAACTTTGTTATTTTCTCCTTTGGAACATGTACATATGCATCACATCCAAATACCCTCAGATGTGAAAGAGAAGGTTTCTTACCAGTCCATACCTCTTGTGGACTCTTATCCTCCAACGCTGATGAAGGTGAGATGTTGACCAGGTAACATACAATCTCCACTTCCTCTGCCTAGAATTCTTGTCCTAACTCGGCGCCACTGAGCATGCTTCTTTCCTTTTCCATTAACATCATGTTCATTCTTTCTGCAAATCCATTTTGATGAGGTGTGTATGGAGTAGTCTTCTGTCATGCTATACCACACTTCTTAAAAAACTCTTCAAATTCCTTCTTGCAAAACTCTCCATCATCTATCCTCAACACCTTTATCTTCTTCTCTGTTTGGTTTTCCACCAGAGCCTTAAATTTTTTAAACTTGCCAAAGACTTCAGATTTATTTATGAGGAAATATATCCATGTATGATTTGAGAAGTCATCTATAAATGATACATACTACACAGACTTACCAATTGCTGGAACCGACAAAGGTCCAAACACATTACTGTGCACAAGCTCTAATATATGTTTCATCCTCTTAGCACCAGAGGAGAAACTCACCCAATTATGCTTCCCATATACACAATTTTCACAAAAATAAAAATCTAGAGAGTAATTAGACATACCTTCTACCATACCATTACCATGAAGTATTTGAAGGCCCTTCTCTCCAATATGTCCAAGCCTTTAATGCCATAGCATGGTATTTTCTCCATAGACCACTAGATTTTCTACTCCACTTTCAAGAACCACATAATTGTTGCACCCATCAATAACAGTGCTACCCCGAAGCTTTTATAGAGTTCCAATCAAAACTCCCCGCATCAATACCAGTGCTCCCTGAACCATCTTGCATGTGTCTTTCTCTATCACTGTTTTTACACCGGCATCATCCATCTTTCTTATAGAAATCAGATTTATGACCAATGTGGGAATATGCAGAACACCCAGAAGTGTTATAATCCTTCCACCTTGAAACTTCAACTTGACTTTTCCACGACCAACGATTATGGCCTTCTGGTCATCCCCTAAGAAGACATCACCACCATCATATTTATCATACTCGCAAAACCACTCTCTATGACAAATGAAGTGAAAGGATGCACTTGAGTCAATCAACCATGCCTCACGATATACATGTGTACTTGAAGAAGAAGCCACATACACATACCCACCTTCATCTGAAGTGGTTTTCACCTTTGTAAAAGGAGCATCATCAGATCCATTTCCTTTCTTAGGAGTTTTAGATTTACAATCCCTTTTGAAGTGCCCTTCCTTTCCGCATTTCTAGAACACCTTTACAGGTTTTCCTGGAGATTTAGATCTCCCACTCGAGGACTTATTTTTGTTTCTGTTTTGGGACTGTACCATTTTGGCCCTCCATATTTGTTTGTCTCATCTCCTCTGAGAGAAAGGATGAGACTATTTCATCAAACTGCAAGGAAGTTGCATTGCTATCTATTGCAACAACCATACTATCCCATGAATATCGTAGAGAATACAACAAACTGATGAACTTATCTTCATCTAAAATTTTAATATCAACAGAAAATAACTAGCTTACCACAATATTATAGGGGTTCAAATGCTCTGTCACCGAGTCTCCATCTTTCATCCTCAGGTTATACATCTTTTTCCGTAGGAACAGTTTATTCACCAAAGACTTAGATTGATACAAAGTCCCTAACTTCTCCCACAAAGCCTTCACCAAAGCTTCCCCTGATACATTCAACAATACTCAATTTGAGATACACAATCATATTTTGCTCTTTTCCTTCCAATCCAAATTCGCCTAGTCTTTAGCTAACATTGTTGTTGGTTTAGTACTTGTATCTACTGTGATCCACTAATCTTTATACAGCAGCAGACCCTCCATATTGAGTTTCCACAACTCAAAAATCTGATCATTAAATTTCTCGATCTCTATCTTTCCACTGCTCGTCATCTTCTTTCACCACAAGAATCAATCCCACAGATCTCCCACTGCACAGGGTCTACCACAGGCTTGAGAAAAACCCCTCATTAGTAAAGGTGTCCCCTTGAAGCCAAAACAACTCTGATACCAAATGTAGGTTGTAACCCCGTACAACAATTACTTGCATAAGAATTCTAAAAAACAGAAAGTAAACAATGGCAAGAGCATAAAACATGAAACATATATACACAGATATTTTCCCATGGATCCCAAAACCGGGACTACTAGATTGATTTTTCATTATGTTCATTTCAATGTTACAATACATATATATACATTCTGAAGCATCCATAAACCCCAACCCATTAAGCCTGGATTAGAACATAACCATAGTTTCCTTAATCGGATCTAAAAAATACCATGGACATAAAACCATCATGCCCAAAATTATGCACATTCTAAGAGTGCCATATTTCTTCTTAAAAAATAGGGATGGTGATCCATAAAGGGGACATGCTTGGCCTAATATCCCCCTTGTTTCTCCTTTAATTATAGCTTCAACTCCACTAGTTTAGGTGTAATCATATACGATACTCGAGATTTTGTTTTTTGTAAGGTTCAGCGAGACTTTATATTAATAAAATACAGTAGAATACATGATGCAGAGTGGGAGTCGATGGGACCTCCCTGTGTCTGCCTTTGTACAGCTGAGCTGGTCTAGTCTCTGCTCTCACTCTCTCTCATTTTTTTTTCCCCGAGTGGGTCGCTCGCAGCTTGTATAATTGTTAGTAGATGCATATATGGAAGAATCCAAGGAGCCTGGCATTTGCTAAGCTTGCTGGTCTACCTTGTTTATGGTGTAGCATTTCTCTCTAAGTTCCCCCTCCTCTACGTCTTTCCAGAGGGTGTAATAGTCTTCACTATTGGACTGAACGCCAGCATTGGCTATGGTATCAGCCAGCTTATTTGCATTTCTTCTGACTGCTTGAAGGGTAATTCCTTGAATGTTACTGAGATGGGCTTGCAGATCCTTTAGGATTGCCAAGAGCCTCCAACTGGGTGTGATCTTGTCCACTTGCGTGCCGTTTTGAAGTTTTCTCATCATCTTGATGACTATCTCCGTGTCTCCTTCCACTATCAGGGGTAGAAATTTGTAGTGGTCAGCAAGGGTGATGCCTTTGATGAGAGCAATCAGTTCTGCAATGTTGTTGGTGTTGTTTCCCAGATTTCCGTGGTAGATAAGCTAGATGTTCCCCGTGTGATCCCTGATTGCTCCTCCTTATCCAGATTTTCCCGGGTTTTGCTTTGATGTGCCATCGAAGTTTAGCTTGAATGCTGGAAATGGCGGTGTTCCCCATTTGTCCCGCTTCATTGCTTGTGTGGTCTGGTTCCTGCCTGTAAGATTGGTTCGAGCTTTGAGCTTAAGGTTTTGGACAATCCTTTGATCCTTTGGTGACAAGTTCCCCTCTTGCGACATTATGTCCATGGCATTGATCGTTTCTATTATTAGTTGCCTCGTTTTTTCCATTAACCTATCCACTGTCATCATAGAGTTCTTAAAGATTCGGGCATTGCGTTCTTTCTAGAGGATCCAGACCACGGCTCCCAGATTGAGGTTCCATGCCCTGTTGATCAGATTAGTAGTGGACATTATTGATCGCCAATTGATCAAGGTAAGGCAGATTGAGTCTCTGTTTCTGTCGGTTTGCCTGAAGACAAAAGCCATATCATCCCATAGTGCATAGGCGGTGGGGCATGTATTGAGAATGTGGTTGAGCGTTTCATTATCATTCTCGC
This sequence comes from Pinus taeda, assembly GCA_000404065.3. NCBI lineage: Eukaryota > Viridiplantae > Streptophyta > Pinopsida > Pinales > Pinaceae > Pinus > Pinus taeda. The sequence goes on along the minus strand of APFE030270844.1, from coordinate 2,767 downwards.
AAAGTGTTGAGGGATTTGCTCCCCTAGGGCTTTTGGGTGGAAACCCTAGCAGACTAAAAGTTGTCTAAATAGAGAAACACACATTCACACAACCATTGCACTATAATAAGCAAATTCTAAAGTAAGAAGGGCATACCTCAGGTCCTACGTTCGAGAAGTTCCTCAAGGGTCGAAACCCTTCTTCAAGTCCCTTTCGCTCCTTTGTCCTGCAAAACAAACAATTCCAAAGAATGCAACAGTATATGGAAAAAGACTTATACAAAAATCATCTTTATGTTATAAAAGAAGGAAGTTAGTTATGAAGTTTAAACAACCATTCATACATGAAATTCAAACATGAACATCATAAACATAAAGAAGAAGCCTATCGGGAACCAAGACGTGTTTCTTTATTATAGACAAATAGAATATACAAAAGGAGTAAGTAACCTTTCACAGGCTCCAAGCAAAGCTTCCTTCCGGATCCGTCAACCTCAAACCTCTAGCATATCTCCTTCCAAGACTCACTCCATGATGCCATAACTAGTGGATGAACATCAAATCACAAGGAAACAAGGGTTTCCTGTACAAATGGGGGAAGTGCAGAAGGCACAAGGGTCTTCAGACCTGGTCAGGGAAAAATCTCAGTATATTAAACTTTCTCTCTCTTCTCTCCTCCCTTAGGCCTTCCCTTTGATTTCTTTTTATACCAATCCCAAAGTAGTTTTTTAATTAGAAGTTGGTTGGGAACAGTTGGGCCACGGGCACTAACAGGTGATCAGCAGGTAAAACCCGTGATCTCCGCCCGAAAATAAGGAGTTTTATATTTTTTAAGTTTTTTAATACATATACACGGGTTGGGTATATGCACACCCGCATATACATGCATTTAACTCATGGCAATGTCACGTACAGGGAATAAAACACTGTTTTTTAAATTTGGGACCAGGTCTGGAAGGAGGGGTTTCCCTAGGCC
>APFE030270843.1:0-20129 GCA_000404065.3 Pinus taeda | reverse complement strand
TTTTATCAAGCAACAAATAAAAGGATGTGATGCCTTCATCTGCAACAAGGGAATCTAGAGGCTCACACCTCCTCCCTCAAATTAAATACCAGGATTAACCTCCTTCCGAGGAAGTCCACATTCCGTTGTCAAAGTCCAAGTTGCATCCAATGTCCAACGCTATAATCCAGTGCCACTTGTCCTCAGTGAACAGTTACTAGCTCATTGTTCCAAGTTGCACTCACAATATGCATATGATTCCATTTGGAAATGCTAATGACCAAAATATATATCTGTGGCCTTCCATTCTTTGCTACATAGTCCCTCAGGCAATCATGTCATCCCCTTCCGTGCAGACACTCAATTTCCAAGTTCCGATGGCACCCCTAACCCGGGAAATCCATCCCTTGGCAAGGATTCCTTGCATCAAAATATAAAAAAACCAAGGTATATCCCTACCTATCATAATGGTTATTGTATTCTCATGGAAATCAATGGACACTATTGGGTACCACTGTCCCACGATGGCCTTGCTCCTGAATACTTTACCAGCACACTGCTGCATTTTCCAATTCCCTTCATTGCCACTGCTAATTCTTGCAGTCGGTTTCAACCACCCAACCAGGAATGTTCATGATTTCCTATACCAAGCACATAATTCCTGTTATATTAAAAAATAAATTGAAATAAATACAAATCATACCTCATTGGTAGATTGCCAATAAAGTGCACTTGCAATCATGTTTACTTTCTGTCACAACAAGTCAAACTAGCATTTTCACCAAATCATTATGTATAAAAATATCACATCAGGTTAGCTCAAAACACAACCATTATAGATCAAAATCATAACTCATATGTAACAATCATAAACTAGAATCATAGATCACATGAAATCATCATATAACAAAATCATAAATCACATACATGATAAAACTAAAATAAAATATTGATACTTACGCTTTAATTAATCCTTAGCTTCTATCTTTGTCCTTATTCTGTATGCACTCTGGGTTGGTTGCCACACCTATCAAACACTCAGTTCCTTCTCTGCAACCATGTGCACATACACATAGTGTCCATCACAGACATAAAACCACACACAACATACAAATCCATGCAATACATGCACCTACACCTGAAATATAACACCTACAGCTACACCTAGTGTACAACACAACAAAATACATACTCCTACGTTCGGTGTACGAAAAAACACAATACATACACCTACACTCAGTGTAAAATGCCACACAATACACATACCCACACATAGAACAACACAATGTATACACGTCATGATACCACAACTACACAATGCACATACATAGTACTGCATGTACACAACACATCATGTATGAAATGCACACAATACCACATGTACACCAGTACCATATGTACAACATATACATAGTAACACCTATACACAACACCACCTAGAAAATGTGTACACAACATCACGTGTACACGACACCACATGTACACATCGCCACATGCACAAAATGTACACCACACCACATGCTCATAGAACCACTTGTACAATCATGCACACAATACCATATGTACATAACACCACATGTACAACATGCAAGCAACACCATATGTACATAACACTGCATATCCAGCATGTACATAACATCATCTATACATAGAATTGGATATCCAACATGTGCACAACACTATATGCACATGACTCTACATATCCATCATGTGCATAGTACAATATGTACATAGCATCGCATATACAACATGTACATAACACCACTATACCCAACACAACATATGAAATATTCACACAACACTATCTATACCACCCTGTAAATAAACAACATGTACACACACTATATATACACAACAATGCATGCGCAAAACATCACAGATATAACATGTACAACATATAAAACATATCACAACAATAGTACCACACATACAAATCACACTGTCTCTACTGAGCAACCTTTCCTCTAGTTTCTTACCCATGTTTGTCCCAACATGCCACAAACCACATTGCTTTCATTTCTCTGATGTATCCCTCAGTATAACATGTCCATAACATAGACATAATATAACAACATAATATCAACCCATAGCCACATGATACTGACCTCGTATATTTGTCAAGACTACTCTTCCCACTTTATTCCTCATAAACCAAGAACCTCTTCATGTCATTCGCCTATGTAAGAAATCATTCCTCCACAGAATAATTCCTAATGACCTTGTCAAACAGTGACATAGATACATGGACATGTACATACATATGCCTAAACATTAGTGTTAATAATAATTATCCATGATGACCCTGTCAGACATGAAAAAAATACATACATATATAAACATCAACATAATCATGATCATAACACAAGTACCAGATAGTATAGGATCAAGGTTAAGAGAACTCCCTCTATCTATGCATACCATGCACAACATTGAGAAAAAACATTCAGAACATAGCCAAGGAATTTGATGCCTCAAATCCATTCACCTTACCTTTTTGGTGACCTTTCCCATGCATGTATTTCCATCATACATTTACCACAATAGACCCAACCAATCCGTCTAATTGTCATTGTCTTCCCTTCCGTTGCACTTACTAATGCATCAAGATTCATCCATGTCTTACATTACATATTGGGTACCACACAACTCTCCCGTGAGCTCCATTAACTTTCCTCTTTTCCCAACTAATTCCCAACACTCTCAAAAAATAAAAGGCAAGACAAGAGTCAAACAAGAAGAAGACTATGAAAATCAATAACAATATGACTCCACAAAAAAAGTGGCAAGGCCATGCAATATACATAACAAAACTACAAATCAAGTGCTAGAACATCACAAAAGACCAAAAGCACAATACTAACTACATACACCATGACTCAATCTCCATGGTTCCTTGTGCTTCTAAAGGAAATCTAAACCTGATCCTTCTTCAAGATTTCATGGCAGTTGATGAGCCTCATCATTGGATAATTATATGGCCCTTAATTCACCTCCTAGATTAGTCAAACCAACTTTTCTCATGACTTATTACATGCTTTTGATTATATTTTGTTTATGAGGTGAGTTAGAGTTGGATATTATGCCTAGTGGTCTAATATGCATTGAATGTGGGATTGAACGAGAAAATCAAGGAATTTTGGCAAAGAAGAAGGTCAAAACTCGAATGGGACAAGGGAGAGGGATTCTAGGAGATGAATCCTCCTCATTTACTACTCATCCATTCAAATATTCCTCCATTCATCACATCAACTCAGAGTGCAAACAACCAAATCATGAGGATTAGAAGGCAGTCGAGCAAGTAGGAAATCAAGCACTAGTTTATCTCGAGTTTGGGAGCCAAGCCTCCCTAATTTTAAGGAAGTCATTTGGGACTTCATTTGTATAAGTAGAGTGGCCTAGAGCCTCATTAAGATTCAATTTTTCGTTGTAAAAATCTAAGCTATTTTCAAGCTCCAAACTTGTGGAAGTGTTCTTAATGTAATTTTTTGTTTTGGTAATAAGAATGGGTTTTGTTTTGAGCCAGCACTGAGTTAACTTAGAGGGCTGAAGCTCTTGGGTTAGGGCCCAACCCTAGTAGCCAAGGCTCCTCTTTCTTGTATATGTATGTGTAGTTTAGTCTCATATATTCATTGTTGATTTGTTTCTAAATGTATTTTCATTGTAAGTAGTGTAGATTAGATTGGTTGTTTTATTAGTTTTCTTCCATTTGTGCCTTACTTGAATAGCAGGTTAGTAGGGATAAAAGGAGAACCACAAGGCTGTCAGTAGTGGTCTTGGCCTCACTTCCTCCCTCTGGGATCATGACTTGAGGAAAGGATCCTTATGAAGCCCCAAAAACACAGATTTCTATTTTTCTTATAAGCTTTGGACTCTGTTGTCCTTAAATTATCATTCGATTAGTTTTTCAAAGTAGGAATTCATTTTCATATTTTTCATCTTCATTTTTGTAGTAGATCTCATCCATGCTTTCATTCGTTTTAGTGACATTCCTCATGCAACATGTAGGCAGCTAGCTCATTAATTCTTCTTTTCTAGTTTATGAAAATGTTTCTTGTTTACATAGCTTTTGGGAAATATTCATGTTTTTGTAGAGCAGGTACTCTAGGAATAGACAAAGACTTCATAGATAGCCACCACCCCCCACTTCTTTCACCTCAATCATTCCTTTTTTTACCATTCCCTTCACTAGTTTTTCATCATTTTGCATAGAAATTCTTCCAACCTCATTGAGCAAATCTAACCATCTTCTATCCTTGTTGTTGACTTCTGAGTGATCCTAGACCTCATACCACCCAATTACACCCATAAACCACCTTCCCTAAGCCTTCCATCACCTCCAACACCTCCCATTTCGCTCTCGGTTGTATCCTATAGGTTTATAGAGAATCCTGTAGGTTTCTAGTACATCTTGTAGGTTTTCTTGTAGTGGCCTGTTTCGAGGCTGAATTGAGGGAAAACCTCTAGGAAGCCCCCAAAGGTCACCCTAGGGTCTTATAAACCCTCCAATAGTCTCATAAACCTTCCAATCATCCTCCAACATCATCAAATCACCTGCCACATAACCAAAATCCATTAGTTTGCATACTTGATTTTGCATAAAAAAGGCAAAAAGACAAAACAAATTTATTTCAGTCCCTTTACTTGCACATTAGTGATGTTTTGATGATGTTTACTTCCATGCTTATATGGTATCATTTTATTTCATGTTAATTTAGCATTTTTGGCAAAGCATAGTTTCTTAGCAAGTTAAATAGGAAACAGTGTGATTTAGCATTGAATTTCGGTCTTGTTCATTATTGCAGTAGAGTATCTCTCTCTTTGAGTATATTTTCCTTTCTTCCATCAAGAAACCAAGCTTCTTCTAACTCCATAGAAGTCTGACTTGAAAACCCCAGTGGTCTCTCACCAACTGAACAATGACAACAGGCAAAACTATCACTTTTACTTGTGTATACAACGCTGTCACCTCCAAGTTTGTACGAACCCCGGGTTGATAAAGTAAAGCTGGTAGCCCAGGAGTTACAAAATTCTTGCTACAATATTGGTGCTCATCAACAATCTCTTTGTCATGCAACCCCCTACATCATATTGTAACAACCATGGTGAAAAAATTCATCTAATAAAATTTAATAAAGGAAACATAAGACCACAATTAAGGGACACTTATTCCAAGCTGAATGTTGGGAAAAGATATCCTAGTGGGAATCACTAGATGTGTGCTTTGGAAAAGGAAATTAGAAAATCCTAAGGCAAAGGAATTAAAAGGAAAAGGAAGTTTGGCAAATTTATTTATGAAAATAATGGAAATTATGAGAAAAGTAAGGTGAAGGGTCACAAGTTGCATGTGAGAAGGAAATAGAAAAAAATAATGGAAAATGAATAAATGAGAGGCCTCATTCATAAACAATCTTCTAAGGATCAATATGATGCCTTTTGTCAAGTTCAAGTTTGGAGCTCTCTGATTATTCTCTCTCTCTCACACACACACACACACATACACACACACACACACACTCTTGGCCACTTGCGCACTCTATTCTTGGAGCAAGCAAAGGAAAAGCAAGCAAGGATCAAGCATCTTCAGCAGGAATACTTGCAGATAACCTTTTACATGTGTGCTTTCCTAGCTAGTTTGGACATGCATGGCTTTTCAGTCTTGCCAGGTTATGACAATGGTTTTCAGCCTAGCCTTGCCTTTTTTGGGATTCCATGGTGTTGGGATGTTTATTTCAGCTTTGTGAGCTTTGGTTTGCTGGATGGATTTCAGAATCTGGGGTGGAGGTGGTCTCAAGTTCCATTCCCAAAGGCCTAGGAATCCCTTGATTGATTTTGGCAGGATACATGGTAAAGCCTAAGGGAGATGTCTCAGTTAAGGGCGTAGTGATCCAGATTTGGATTGTGGTAATGAGTGAGAGCCAAGGAGACATAAAATTCCTCAAGGATAGTGATGGATTCCAAATGGAATTCCAAGTTTTGTTTGATTGTGACCGGAGCATCGGTTTTGGTGTGATCACGGTTTGGTGAGGGTGGAGGTGGTTTAACCTCTGCATTCCATTGCTTGTTCTTGGATTGGTTGTTTTATGACATCCCACATTCATGATTGGAATATGGCATGGGGGTTACTAGCTAAAAGAGAGATTTGTTTCAGCCATGTCAATGGTTGGGTGGTATGTGGAAATCCTGAAACTGGTCGGATTTGCCTATCATTAATAAATGTCAACTTCTCTTAATTTTGTACTGATTTATATATGGATTTGATGGTTGTCATATCTCTGATGTTTACATGGTTTTATGCTGGCTATAAGCTTGGTTAAATGGCTGGTTCATGTCATGGTTATTTCATGTATTTACTTGAAACTATTAAATGGATGGATGTAAGACCTAATTGATGATATAATGGTTCAATGGAGAAGGAGGTGATCCTTCTGGTTATGTTTCATAAGTTGTTTCAGCCATTTATGCTCTGTCTTGTATCCTGTACCTGTAGGTTGCATTGATGACAATTGTTTGACCAAATGTCAATACCAGTTAGGGATGCCCAGGTTTAGTCCTAAGGTTGATTTTGTTTTACTAACATTTTTATCATGTCTTATTGTGATTATGTAAGTTACAACAAGCTTTGGGCAGTGGTCGATATTTTGGGCTAGAAATGTGGCTTAATTCTTGGGTTCGTTGGCATATGACTAGAAAGTTTGGTCAATATTCGTTGGTAGGCAAGCCTATGAGAGTGACTTTGTTAGGATATTCTGACACATAGGAAATAGTTAAGTATAACTTGGTCTAGTGTAGAGTTATGTAAAGTGTGTTTCTTTACTATGTACTTTTGTAACTTACACTCTGACGATCATGATATGTAGTGATCCGATGGTTCATTCTCTCCTTGGTATTACCGACACTTGATCCATGGCTTAACACTCGATTGGTCCATGATCTCTATTTAAAGAACATGGAGGGTCATTTGTAGTGTAACCGTTCATGAGAAGATTATGTAAATTTTCATTCTTTTATTAATAAATTGCCTGAAGTGGCCGCGTTGCCTCAGGCCATGGACTGTTTCCCTCTTTGAGGATTTTAACCGCGTCAACAATACTGGTGTATTGATCTGTGATCTGTTTGTGAGTGGTGTCCTAAAAAAAAAAAAAAATCCCCTTCCTCTTTTCCAAAAGTTGTTAACCTTTTAATCTAGATCACTTGGTCCAAAGCTACTTTATGAGAGTAGAGGTCTTGAGTTCAAGTCTTCTTTTTGTTGAGCTAATTAGATTAAGTTTGGAAAGGGGGCAGATTTTTTTTAATAAAAAAGTATCATTAATTTCCGCACATTCCTGCACTTCGCCGGCATCTTCAACAACTTTTCTTCAAAAAGCCATAACTTCTCCATTCAGAAGCCTTTTTTTTTAATCAGCTTAATTTTTCAAGATCTTTCCATTGGAACACTTAGTTTCAGCATCTATAGCTTCAGTTTATGTTAAAATGGAAAGTCCATGCCAAATTATTCTTGACAGCACCAACTACTTCTAGTGGTGGTCCTACATTGTGGATTTACTTAGAAGTAAAGGTATTTACAAAATAGCCTCAGGCCAAGAAACCAAACCAAAAGATAAAGATAAGGTAGCCAAATGGGAAAATAGGCAAGATCAAGCATGTGGGTTGATAGGGATGTCTATTTCTCCAGACCTTAGATTCCATATCACAGAACTGGATACCCCTGATGAAGCAATGAAACAGATCACTAAAGTTTTTGGAATTAAAAATGAACTTAGAGCCCATCAACTCGAAAATGAGTTGCTTACATTGGACCCTAATAATTTTTCTTGCAATGAAGATTTTCTATCCAAGTTCAAGACACTTAGACTTCTCTTGGAAGGTGTTAAGGTTAAGAAAGAAGATAGTAACCTTACCTATTCCATTCTTACTAAGTTGGGACCAACCTACGCTGTGTTTGTTTCCACCTTCCATTCTACAAGAGAAGCCTTCATTTCTCAAGGACAAACCTACATGTCCCCTTCCTTTGATTCATTTTGTGATTCTTTAATAAGATAACAAGAAAAACTCTTACACCTTGGTCTTCTTAATCTTGGAAAATCTTCTAAGAAAGCCTTAGCCACCCAGCAACAACCAAATTCAAAGAATCCTAAGAATTCGTATCCTAAAAAGAATGGTCCTAAACCAAACAAGGGTCCTAAGCAATTTCAAACTCAAAATGAAAAATCATTTCAACAAAATGATAAGGAAAATAAAAACAAAGGGAAGAAGACTGATAAACATTTCCACTTTTGTAATCGAGATGGCCACTTAGAATCCAAATGATTTAATAAAATGGAAGCCTTGGAAGCAGCAATGAAGAAGCATAACATCCATTTGGAACACTCTTCAACTTCAACTTCATCTTCAGGAATAACCACTTTCTGCATGTGGTTGTCAAACGATCTCGGTCTGGTTATGCCACAAATGTATCTTCTTCTCTCATTATCATGAGTGGCCTCATTGTTCTGGGAGCTCTTATCACATGGCCAAAAACAAAGCCATGTTTTCTTCTTTAAATGATTGTAACACCAAAAAATATATATGTTGGTGATGATAGATCTCTTAGTGTTGTAGGGACTGGAACTATTCATATAGACAATGGTCAATTTAATAATGTACTATGTGTTCCAACCTTATCCTACAACCTTCTATCTGTATATCAGATAACTCATTCAGGTGAAGGTAAAATCGTTGAATTTTCACCTCATGATGTTGTAATTAAGGACCTAAGAGATCCTAGACAGATCTTAGCCACTACCATTGATGATGATTCTACAAGGTTGTCTAAGTTTAACAACCTTGGGTCATCGAATCTTCCCTTGGTATTTGTGGCTCATAATGATGAAGTGAGCAAACTTTGGCATGAGCGATTTGGTCACTTAAACTATCACTCCCTTCAGAATCTATGTAAAGAAAATATGGTGACAGTTCTTTCAATGGTATCTTGTAGAGATGGTGTTTGTTTCGGATGTGTACTTGGAAAAATCATCGAGATAGTTTTGAAAAACGTGCCTCTTGGCACACCTCAGCTCCTTTACAGCTTGTGCATAGTGATTTATGTGATCCACTTCCAGTTGTTTCATTCTCTTACTACAAGTATTTCTTAAAACTTGCGTACACTTCTTAAAAATCAAGAGTGAAGTATTTAACATGTTTTTGGCCTGTAAGGCCTTTGTTGAAAAACAATCTGGACATCAAATTCTTAAGCTAAGATCTGATAATGGCGGAGAATATGTTAACAACAAATTCATCAAATTTTGCAATGAGAATGGAATTCAAATGCAACATACTATTCCATATACTCCACAACAAAATGTTGTAGCTGAAAGGAAGAATCACACCTTAAAGGAAATGGCTAATTGTATGCTTCAATCTAAAGGACTTAGTACTATTAATTTTTGGGCAGAAGCAATTAACTATGCAAATTACATAATAAATCGCATTCCTACTAAGGTTTTAAAGAATATCACTCCAGAAGAAGCATGGAGCTCAATTAAACCAGATGTAAGTCACTTTTGTGTTTTTGGAAGTGAAGCATGGGCCCATATTCCATATGAGAAACATAAAGCTTTAGAATCTAAGAGTGAAAAATGTATTTTTGTTGGATATTCTGAAGATGTCAAAGGATATAGACTTATTCCACTTCAGTCCAAAAATGTTATCATTAGAAGAGATGTAAAGTTTGCTGATAATATATCGGCCTACGAGCCTAGTTCGGAAAATGTGCCACCTCTCTCTATCTCTTCTACTTTTGAAAATATTTTTTCTTCAGATGATGAAAGCGAGGATGATAATCCGCCCCACCTTCTCAGGATCCTTCTTCAGCTCCTCAGCTTCCAAAATGGGTCCGTGCTACTCGGGATGTAGCAGGCGCTCTTTCCAGTGATCCTACAGATCAGCAACATACATGTTCTCAGTTCAATAGAGCCTATTCTTTACTGGATCAAGCTTCAACGAATTATGATCCTGGCACCTTTGCAGAAGCTTCAGGCCATCCAAATTGGGATGTAGCTATGAATGAAGAATATCATTCATTATTGGCCAATGATACAAGGGATCTTGTTCCTCTACCAAAGGGACGAAAACTTGTTAGATGCAAATGGGTTTATAGAACCAAGTATGGACTAGATGGGAAAGTTGATAAACATAAAGCTCATCTTGTTGCTAAGGGTTTTTCACAAGTTGAAGGCATTGAATATATTGAAACCTTCTACCCTGTTTCCAAAATGAACTCTATCCACCTTGATCTTTCCCTTGCTGCCTCTTTCAAATGGGAAGTCCATAAGATGGATGTTAAATCTGCCTTCTCGCAAGGGGACTTGCATGAAGAAATCTATATGGAACAACCTACTGGATTTGTACAAATAAACTCCATCCTTGTATGTCGGCTTAAGAAATCCCTTTATGGTCTCAAGCAAGCTCCTCAGGCTTCATATGCCAAAATGGATAGGTTTCTTTTAGAAACTGGCCTTTCTAGGTGTCATTCTGACAATACTGTCTACACCAAGAAAGTGGGCAAGTCTCTTATCATTCTTATTCTTTATGTTGATGATCTTATCCTCACTGGTAGTGATCCCAACCTTATAAACCATGTGAATTCCAGCCTTAAAAAGAATTTTGAAATGAAATACTTAGGACACTTGCATTATTTTCTTGCTCTTCAAGTCTTGCAATCCAAGGAAGGTATTTCCCTTTCCTAGTCCAAGTATGCCTGTGAACTTCTATGCCATTTTCACATGGAAGACTGTAAGCTAGCCCCTTCTCCCTTTTAGTCTGGAGCCAAAATTTCATTCACTTGTACTTCCCCTAAAGTTGATGCTACCTTATATCATCAACTTGTAGGAAAACTTTTGTATCTGACCCATACTCGTCCTGACCTTTCCTTTGTTTTTGGCCTTATTGCTCGGTTTATACAAAACCCACATGAACGTTATTGGAAAGCAGCTAAAAGAATACTCTGTTATGTTCAAGGTACAGTCCAGTTTGGGATTCATTACAGTGAAGAAGCATCTCCTCTATTGGTTGGTTTCACTGATTCTGATTGGGCTAGTGACCCTGATGATCGGAAATCTACTACGGGTTATGTGTTCACTCTTGGTTCAGGACCTATTACATGGGTTTGCAAGAAACAAAGTGCCATTTCTCTTTCTTCAGCAGAAGTAGAGTATTGTGGTGCTATAGAAGCTAGTAAGGAAGCCCTGTGGCTTCGTCAGATCCTGTCAGAGTTTGGCTTTTAGCAGCAGCATCCGACTACACTTTGGTGTGATAATAAAAGTGCCATTCAACTATGCAAAGATCCAATCCAACATCAGCATAGCAAACACATTGAACTGCACATGCACTTCATCAGAAAGCTCATTCATGACCATGTTCTTGAAGTGCAATATTGTTCAATAGATGATTAAGTTGTAGACATCTTTACAAAGGCTCTCACAGAGGCAAATTTTACTAAACTTCAATTTATGGTTGGAGTTCAGGAAGTTGTCACTAAGGGGAGATAGGCTCTAATGCCTCCTTCCTTCTCCTATTGTGTCATATTTATACATCCTTCAATCCTATCCCAAGTTGTTCTTGAGGGGGGATGTTAGGATATTTCGACACATAGGAAATAGTTAAGTATAACTTGGTCTAGTGTAGAGTTAGGTAAAGTGTGTTCCTTTACTATGTACTTTTGTAACTTACAATCCAACGATCATGATATGTAGTGATCCGACGGTTCATTCTCTCCTTAGTATTACTGACACTTGATCCATGGCTTAGCACCTGATTGGTCCATGATCTCTATTTAAAGAGCATGGAGGGTCATTTGTAGTGGAACCATTCATGAGAGAAGCTTATGTAAATTTTCATTCTTTTATTAATAAATTGCTTGAAGTGGTCGTGTTGGCTCAGGCCGTGGACTGTTTCCCTCTTTGAGGGTTTTAACCAGATTAACAATACTGGTGTATTGATCTATGATCTGTTTGTGAGTGATGTCCTTTGGTGTTCTATCTGAGGAACTTACCCTCCTACAAGCATTAGGTTTTTAGTCTCTCCCTTGACCATAGCATGACAGTGACTATGTCCTAAGAGGTCTAGAATAGCAGTGGGACTTAGAGACAGGTTCTTTGAGTGGCTGACTTATCTCCTTAAGGGTTTGTTGATGGTTTTGGGTGATTGTAAGTGATGTTACGTCAATTCCACTTCCTTAAGGACACATAGGAGGTTGAATATGATCATAGTAGCCTCTCGTTTAATGTTTTCCCTAGTTGTCATTGTTACTTTGGGTAGACCTAGGAGGGGATGTTACAAATTGGTATCAGAGCGTGCTTTCGCTCTCCTTGGGTGAAGATGTTCTTCATGCATGCATGTCAGTTTCATGTGTGTCCCTTACACTTATATTCTAGGTGCTTTTTTCATGACATCATGTTGATCATAGCTGGAGTAAGGTTATCATGAGCAATGTGATGTGGTTTTGTGGAATGTAATGTCAGAATTTAATGGATGGTTATTTTCTTATATGCAACTTGATTATATGCACCTCGATTACATCCTTGTATGTTAGGCTTCATTCTTGGTTAAATGGTTACATGTATTAGTCTTTTAGGTTGGTTATAAGATTTTATTTCTTATGCTCGACTACATGCGGCTATGCATATTTGTAGTTGATTAGGCATTGCTTATGCATGTTGATAGTTGCATGTGGCAATGTGTACGATGGAATAATGGTTTTTGTCATGCATGAGGTCATAGCATGCATTGTTGATATTGCCTTGCATTGATGACTGGACCCTACCTAGGGTGATGTGTATGTGTTGATGCATTTATTTGATAGATGTCTGTATGCTATTATTATTATGTTATACATGTATGATCCAGATTTAAACAAGAACGCAACAAATTACAGAGATAACCATAAACACAGAGATGCAGTGGAAATAATACTTCATTTCATTAATGTAAAATAATGAAATATGCTTACAAACATAAATGGAAATAAACCAACGAGGGCGATGGTAGGCTATCTCTGAGAAGAGATGTGGTGGCTACATGCCTCTGAATTGTGTTACAATGAGGCTCGAAGGCCTATTTATTGCTAAGAAATGGAAAACCTTAAACATCCAAAAACCTAACCCTAGAAGATGAAACGCCAAGTTGTGGGCCCTGTTTGGGTAAATTGGTACATCAACTTCCCGGGGTTGTAACTTTGGCATACGATCTCCGTTTGACGCACACAATATCTCATTAGAAAGACCTATCCAAGAACTACAACATTGGGAAGAGAAAAATTGTTCTGTGGACCCATGTTTCTCCCAGTTTTCCCAAAAAACGTCGTTTAGGGCCTCAAAATGGCTCTGAAAGTTCAGTACCCAAAAAACTGCTAAAAATAGTAAACTATGCTACAATTAAGGAAACTAAAGAGCTGAAAGAAACAATGGTACGGGTCCAAGTGGACTTGGCGGGTGGCCACCAATATCCACCTAGATCATTCCTCCCCCCTTAGGAAGCAGTGGTCTCCATTGCGTTGAGTTCCTCCATGAGATGAGGAAACTTCTGCTGAACTTGATCCCTGGTGAGCCACTTGCCCTGGTGAAGGAGTTGGCCTGCTTTGAAAACTCGATATAGTTGGATATTCTGTTGGTGAGTGTGCTTGATCTGTGTGTCCATGATCTGATCAATTTCAGCTTGTTCCATGAAATCTAGATTTAACTCTATGGGTGTGATATGTTCTGCAATGTTGGATGTGTCTAGTAATGGTGGAAAGTGTGGCTGAAGGCGGTCCACAATTAACACTGGGTGCAGGCCAAGGAATGGGGGAATCCTGAGCTCAAATACATTGTCTCCCATAGCTTTGGTAATGGTGCAAGGACCATATCGGAGTGGTCTAATTTTTCGATAGGCTCTCGTAAGGCATTCCTTTTGCAAATGCAACCAGACTTTGTCGCTCTCCTCAAACTTGTGTGGCACTAGATGTTGATCATGTCGTTGCTTGTACTTGGCATTTGATTTCTCCAGAATGTCATGGACCTGTTGGTGAATATGTTGGATGTTCTCAATGAAGTTGTTTGCCTTATATGTTTCGGACTGGACATGAGCCGAATCTGCATGAGTAGCTGCAAATGGCATGGCCACATCAAAGGGACATAGTGGTTGGAATCCCAATCCCACCTGAAAAGGGTTGTGGCCAGTCAAGCTGTGGAGAGCTCGGTTGTAGTTGTGCTAAACATAGGGGAGGCTCTCATCCCATGTGTGTGGATTCTTTGATTTGTACATTCGCAGAATGTGTGCAATCATCCTGTTGAAAACCTCTATCTGGCCATCAGTTTGAGGATAGAAGGTTGTGGACTTAGTGAGTTTGGTGTCCAGCATCGACCAAAGACTGGACCAAAATGTACTGAGGAACCTATTGTCTTGATCTGATATGATAGACTGTGCGATCCCAAAGTGTACCCACACTCGTTCAAAGAAGAGTTTAGCAATGGCTTCTTTTGTGATATTTTTCTTGCAGGCTGCCATAATGGCCATTTTTGAGAACCTGTCAATGGCCACAAAAGCACAGTCATTTCCATGATTAATGGAAAGAAGGCCTGACATGTAACCCATGAAGATGGATTCACAAGGTCGACTAGGGGTAGGCAGCAGGGTTTATAGGCCTTGATTCTTGATGGTCGGTTTGGCAATGGCGCAGGTAGTGCATGATCTGATGTACTTTCCGACATCCTGTCGAAGATTCGGCCAATAGAAATACTTCTACAATACTACCACCATTTTCTCGACCCGAAAATGCCTTGAAGCCTAGTTGTAGTGTGCTTCCCAAATCATCTTGGCACGCTCACTTGAAGGAACACAAAGGTGATCCGGGTGGCATAACAGGGCATCCTAAAGGTGAAAATCTAGAACATGCTGACCCTCCAAGAGTGGCTAGTATGTGTGGCCGAATTCTGGGTCGCTTTTGTAGAGAAGTGGCTAATTAAAATTCTCGTGCCCACAAGAGTCGAGCATGACAGTTAACACCATGATTGGTGGTTGAATGAGGCAATCTGCAACAATATTGGTGCTTCCCTTCTTATACTTGATATTTAAATGGAAATGTTGCAGGTATGTGGACCACTTTTGATGGCGATCATTCTGCAATTCCCCTTGGGTCTGTATGAACTCCAGGGGTCGGTGGTCTGTGTGGATGACTATTTCCTTCCCCAAAATGTAATGCTTCCATTATCGACAGGCCTGCACAATGGAATACATCTCTTTGTCATAAGTGGGATACTTCCAAGCTGTGTCTGAAAGTGTCTCACTGTGATATATCACTGGATGCTCGTCTTGAGTAAGGACTACCCCAATAGCATAGTTAGAGGCATCTGTCTCACCCTCAAATGGTTGTTGCATGTTTGGTAATGTGAGCATTGGTGCCAAGCAGAGGTGATATTTCAACTCTGTGAATGCCTTCTAATGATATTCAAACCAAAAGAATTTTTCTTTCACTCCTCCCTTAGTGACTTGAGTCAAGGGCCAAGTGATATGAGAAAATCCAAACACAAACCTACGGTAGAAGATAGCAAGACCTAGAAAGTTGCGAAGCTCTGTTAGAGTGGATGGATATGGCTAATCCTGAATGACTTGGATCTTGGCTAGATCCACATGCACCCCCTGTTCATCAATAATGTATCCTAGATACTAAACCTGGGTCATGCCAAAAGTGCATTTCTCCAAATTGGCACATAACTTGTGTTGCCGCAGTGTTTGGAGAACCTGTCAAATGTTTTGGAGGTTCTCTTTGCAACTCTGGCTAAAGATCAGGATGTCATCCAAGTATACCACTACAAATGAGTTGGTGAATGGCCGAAATATGTCATCCATTAGCCTCATGAAGGTTTTAGGAGCATTCGTTAATCCGAAACGCATAACCAACCATTCAAAAAGGCCATCCTTGGCTTTGAAGGCAGTCTTCCAGACATCGGAGGGTTTGACTGGTACCTAGTGATATCCTGACTTCAAATTGATCTTTCTGAAATATTTTGCCCCCTTCAGTTGGTCCAGGAGGTCATCAATCTGTGGGATCGGGTACCTATTACGGACAGTGATATTGTTCAGTGCCCGATAGTCAATACAGAGTCTCCAAGTCCCATCCTTCTTTGGTACCTGTTATCACTCAGGTTTTCCCTAGGCTCCTGTAGGGATATGGCCGAGGTAACCACAAACCAATCTTTGGACTGTAGGTTCTAGCCCACCTGCAATCAGAGAGGGCTCTCTCTTTGTGATTCAATTTTGTTAATGATTTTAGGCTAGCTTTTGGCTCAGGGGTTTTTGTCTGTGTTTGGATGGAAGGAAAATGCTTCCAGGCAGAGAGGCAATTTATGAAGTGATAAGTTTCAAACCATTGGGCATGGAGTCATGGGTTAGGATTATCAGTGCGTCTTTCTAGTCATAAGAGAAACAATGGAGCAGGATAGCTGATCATAACACAATCTTCAGAGTAAAAGGATGAATGATATGTAAGGAATGGGAGACACTTAAGAATCTCTCATTTAACTTAACAGAGGGAAATATTATCTCTATCTAGGGGCAATGAAGTATCCCTGGATAACTGTCTTTGGTTAAAGCAAACATGAGCCATGTGGAATTCATATTTATGCTTAAACAGAGGAAAACATAAAGAAACAACCGAAATTGAGCATAGAGTGTATATAAACAAATTCTAAGCTAATCTTTCTTTCAGCTATTTAAGAGCATAATTCATGAATGAAAACAGAGGTAAGAAGCACTTATTGGGTTATGCACAGCACGAGAATTCCATAATCACTCTTCAACCAGTAAACACAGTGAACAATCCGTTCTCCAAGGCTCATAAGAAGTCGTTGATTATAGAAACTTATCAGACATTACAGTGCGAGTCTGTCCCGGAGCAAAATCAGTTGGAGATAGCTTGTCGACTAATCAACCAACCAACCAATCCACCACCCCTAATACAGTATTCAGGGTTCTCTTTATAGTGCAAATATCTCAAACTTATTTATTACAATTGACCTAAAACAGGTCTACAAAAAGAGCTTTCTAAACCTAAAATTGTGCCAAAATTAAATGCAGGTAAATATCTACTGAACTGTGTCAGAGGTAGCTGGATCAAAAAGAGTGCAATGTGGCTCTTGGAGGCTCGATGTAGTACTGCTGGAATAACTGTGCTTTGGGATTTGAAGTTCTGTTCTGGTGTGAGTTTAAATGTGCAATAATCATGATTTGAGAGTTTTTAGTGGCCTCGCCCTCTTTCTTTGACTTTGCTGGAAGGTATTAAATTTTCTCCTGCTTCGAGCCATTGTTAAGATCTTCGCTGATACTCTTTTCCGCTACATTGATGGTCTCCGCCACTTTCTGATACTCTTTGACATGCTTTCTCCCTGTAGATTTGATCTGATACTCTTTAATCTCTGTCTCTGGTCTCTTCCTGTCTTCAAATCGGTTTAATTTGGCAAAATCGGGCAATTTCGGGCTTTTTCGGCGCAAAACAGGCCAAGGAATCAAAAGATTCCCTAAATATTCCCCAATACTGCTCATTTTCCGTAGCGATGCACGATTAGCGCTTTGCGCTAATTGCGCATCGAAAACTGCCTCCGTTTCTTGTTCCGGAGCTCCGAAGCACGATTTTTCTTCCTGCGCGAATTTTCGGTTTTTTGGCTGCTGACGTCAGTAGTACGACGGATGACGTCCGCCAGGTGACGTGGTAGGGTGGCTCATACTTTAATGCGATATCGCATCGGCGGGGAACGAGAAGGTATTTATTTTGGAAAGGCAATGCTTGCGACTGTCGATCGCCAATATCGCGATATCGCATCGGGCAACAAAGGATGGGGCATAACTATGTGCTGAAAATATTGCGATATGGCGACGCGAGATGGCTCATTAGGATCTGCAGAGTGTTAAGGAAATCGGCAAGGGTCTATTGTGGTCAGAGGGAGTGAGTAAGTGTGTCAGAAGAGCACTTGAGGCCTCGGAAGGGGTCTGATAACCTAAAAAGGGATTTTATACTTTGGAAGGAGTCTATTGCATCAGAAGATGGTTTGAAGGGGCAGCATGAGGGTTCTTGCCTAGTTTCAGACAAACTGAGCAATTCCCGGGGGTACTTATGGTTATTTTTCAACCAGGGGGAGGGATATTTATATAAGGGATCATTTACATAGTTTTAGTAGGGGGATGGGGAAATATAGGGAGTTAAATAATAATGTTAGTGGTTAATATGGAGATGGTAAGAAAGCGCTAAGTTTGAGCGATCTTAGGCTTCAACGGGGAGATAGAATTTTATAGAAAAAGTATGGATCCTTCTTTGAGTGAAGCAGACCTTCACTTGGGCTAAATGACATGGAAAATAATGAAACTAAGAGATGTCAAGCAGATCTTGACCTCTTTTGGGGAAATTAGTTAATGATTTCGGGAAGATGGAGCAAGGGAAGTTAGTTACGCCTAGTTTGAGCTTCTTCAAAATGGAAATGCTTGATGACTGTGATCTGAGTGTATATGGTACTTTTAAAATATGGATAGACATCAAGATTCTGCAACCTCAAAACTACCTACCCAGCCTAGTTACCTAACATTTTTTCTTCTTTTGTTTTGGGTGCACTTAGACTTGCAGACCCAGCATTTCAATTTTTTTTTTTATGCTTTTCTATCTACAAGCTACCCTTATTTCTACCTATCTAAGAATATGCCAAGGTTAAGCTGTTTGGACAGATTTTCATTCTCTATATTCTAAAACAGGAAATTGAAATCTAGGGAGACCAAGATTAAGCTGTTTGGACCTCCCGTTAGCTGAAATTTATTCAAAAACTGGAATAACTTCTCAAAATTTGGAAAGCACTTAGATGAACTCCGAGTAGCCTTCTTTGCTTGGTGACTGCTTAGCAAATATGGAGCATTGCAGCATGCAAAGTATGACATATTTGGTCTGTAAAAATGTCAATCATGAAATATGAGTAACCTGCTGCAGCAGGAGGCTAACAATGGCTCCACTTGGGGATGGCTTCTCCTTGTGAGAAGCCAAGAACAACATGTCAGATTTCCTTGTTTCTTCTGTTATTGCTCTGCTTTGAACGTCTTCGTTCTGACTATTGGATTAATTTGAACCTTTAGACCGGTAACAGCTCTTTCCTTCACTTGTGCTGCTGATAAACTGTATAGCACTGCCTGCTTTCTTCTGCGTGCTTCAACATTATGGATTCTTACAAAAAATCAAAACACTGGTATATACAAATATTCTATGTACAGAAAAAAACACCGCCTTCTCTTTTCAATCAAAAGGATCATTGTAGTGCTTTAGCATTCGGCCATTGACAGGGCCTTCTTCAGCTGTGCTGCCATCTGGAGATTTGAGAAAGTAGGTATTATTGCCTTGCACAACACTGATGATGTATGGACCTTTCCACAGAAAATCAAATTTTGTGTGTTTTCCCTTGTCCTCTCTTCGTGAATCCCATCTTAGAACTTTGCTGCCCACCTAGAAATCCTTTGTTTTGGCCTTCTTACAAACATCGTTTTGAGTTTTTCTTGCAGTATTTGAGCTCTGTCGAAGACTTGCTCTCTGGTTTGCTGAAGATGAATGGTTTGATTAACTCTTCTCTGCATTTCATTCGGTTCAGCCTGAGTTTCTTGCAACAATTTAATAGTAGGAATGCCCAGAGATGAAGGGAACTTGGCTTCCATGCCATATACAAGTTCATAAGGACTCATCCCAATGGATTTCTTGGTGGAAAGTCTGTCTGCCCACAGAGCATTTGTGAGCTTCCTATGCCAGTTCTTTTTGTTTTCCTCCAGCAGTTTCTTTATGATATTGAAGAGGCTTTTGTTGGAAGATTCGGCCAAGCCATTACCTTGAGGGTAGTAAGCTATGGAGTGGCTTAAGGTGATGTGGTATTTATGGCAAAAGTTGATCATTTTTTTTTATTTGAAAGCAACAGTGTTGTCAGTGATTATTTTCTCAGGGCATCCGAATCTAGAAAGGATATTGCTCTCAAGGAATTGGATAATGGTGGAGTCATTGGCCTGCCTACATGGGATGGCTTCAATCCACTTAGTGAAATAACCGGTGGCTGTTAAAATCCACTTGTGTTGGCCTGAGGAAGAGGGATGAATTTCTCCAATGAAGTCGAGACCCCATTGTT